>PVIC010041331.1:0-16238 GCA_004025085.1 Thryonomys swinderianus
GCCTGCCTAGCAAGTGCAAGGTCCCTGGTTCGATCTGGTAACCACACACAATGATGATATTGGGTGTGGTGACTGATGCCCACCAGTAATCAGTACCACACCCCTCAATGCTGTGTGTGGTGGCTCACGCCTGTAATCCCAGCACTCGGGAGGCAGAGGCAGGAGGATTGCTGAGTTCCAGGTTTGCCTGGGCTCCATAGTGAGCTCAGGGCCAGCCTGAACTACAAAGTGAGACCCTGTCTCAAAAAAAAAAAAAAAAACCCAAAACCAAAACAAAACAAAAAAACAACCCACAGAGAACCAGTAAGAAAGAAAAGGAAGTGAGAAGGATAAGTCATAGAAAGAGGAGAACCAAGATAATGTAGGCTAATAAGAAACAAGGAAGGAGGAAATTTCAGAAGGAAGTTAACACTGTTGGTCTTCTGCAAACTGACCAGGCTTCACAAAATTCATACCAACTAGAAATGGTTTCTTTGAATGATAAATGAGATTGATTCCTAACAAGTAGTCAAACTATCATTTCCTCTGACCTGAAGTTTTAATCTATAGTATTGGAAATGGGAATAATTTTAAGGAGTTACTTCACTATCTTGATGATACATATTCTCTCTAACAAAATATGATGCTATTTAGAATATTATTTGGTAAAGGGATGGGCTTAAAGTTTGAGTCACATTAAAAAATGACTGCTTAGGGCTGGGGATTTAGCTCAGTGGTTCTGGTGTCTGCCTGGCAAACTCAAGGTCCAGAGTTTGATCCCTTGTAATCACATATCACAGTGCCAGGTGTGGTGACTCATGCCTGTAATCCCAGCACATGGGAGGCAAAGGCAAGAGGATTGCTGTGAGTTCAAGGCTAGCCTTGGCTACACAGTGAATTCAGGACCAGCCTGAATTACAAAGTATGACCCTGTCTCAAAAAAAAAAAAAAGACTGCTTAGGAACCAAAATATTTCAGTTTATTAAATGAAGAAATTTTATTCAACTAAACTCTATGTCTTCTCAGAAAATAAGTGATCTAGAATACTAAGACTAATGGAACATAATAACTAATAACTTTTGTTATTGTCAAACCAAGCTGTAAGAGAAATAAATCTAATTTTTAGTGTGTTCCCATTGGGTAGAACATCTAGCTTACGTCCAGAAAATATTACTTTCACTGGTAAGTTTTAGCTGTCTGTGGCTCAGCTGCAGTCAAGTACGATATCTTCACTTCTCCAAACATCACTGAATTCTGCTATGGTTAACCCCTGTCCCCTGAAATCAGCCTCAGAGGATGTTAAAGTAGTTGAAATGGAATTTTGGGTAAATGGAGAAGGGAAATTCTCTAGAGATAGCCTCTTACTTTCTTTCTCTTTCTTTTTTTAAAAGCAAATTAATTTTTCTTGGAATTTTATTACAGAAGCTGAAAAAGCAGTCCACCAAGTTCAAGGCAGACAAAACCTATCCTACAACTGCGGCTCAGAAGCCCCAAAATATAAAGAAAAACAGATATAAGGACATTTTGCCCTGTAAGTTCCGTTTCTCTCTATAAATGTATACCTCTTCTCCATTTCAAGCATTTCTGTCTTTTTACCATAAAAGTTTTTAGAGAGGGCTGGAGGTTTAGCTTGTGCCATAATCCTAGAATATGGCATTTATTTATAATTGGAGGTATAGCTTGTGCCATAATCCTAGAATATGGCATTTATTTATAATTGTAAAAGAGTAAAACAGTTATCACACCCACTACTCATAGTGTTAGGTTCTGACCTAGTCTCATTCTGTGAGCCTCCTTAATTACACAATCTTTCTTTTTCTACTATAGATGATCATAGCCGGGTAGAGCTGTCCCTTATCACTTCGGATGAGGATTCCAGCTACATCAATGCCAACTTCATTAAGGTACTGCAAAAGGAAATAAAGTATTCCTATTTCTCTAAAAACTTTTTTTTTTTGAGACAGGGTCTCACTTTGTAGTTCAGGCTGGCCCCAAACTCACTATGTACAGCAATCCTCCTGTCTCTGCCTCACAAGTGCTGGGATTACAGGCATGAGCCACCACACCCGGCACTGTGGTATGTGGTACTGATTGCTGGTGGGCGTGAGTCACCACGCCCAGTATTGTATATGGTCACTGGGATCGAATTTAGGACTTTGCACTTACGAGGCAGGCGCCGGAACCACTGAGCTAAATCTCCGGCCCAGTGGCCCCCTACTTTATCTGTTGTGGAAAGTTTGGGTTTTATATAAGGCCCATGTATCAGTCATAGCATGGTGTTTTGGCCTCATTAGTGAGTTTACTAGCTGCTCACCCAGCATTGTACGTGGTTACCAGGGATAGAACCCAGGACCATTGAGCTTGCTAGGCAGACACCAGAACCACTGAGCTAAACCTCCAGCCCTCTCTAAAAACTTTTTAAAAAGGGGATGGTGTTAGGTGAGTTTGTAATCCCAGCACTCCGGAGCCTGAGGCAAAAAGATCACTGTGACATCCGGGTCTGCTGAGCTACATAGTGAGTTCAAGGACAGCCTGCACTACATAGCAAGACCATGTTGTGAAAACCAAATAAACAAAACTAAACAAAGGGCATTGGGAGAGGACTGGATAAAAAAAAAAGTATTTTGTACAGTCACCTAATGTAACTTCTGTTCCTTTTCAGGGAGTGTATGCACCGAGGGCATATATTGCCACACAGGGCCCATTACCTACAACTCTTCTGGACTTCTGGAGGATGATTTGGGAATATAGTATTCTGGTAAAGGCAGGGTTTCTTTTATTACTTTCTTCTATTACTTTATTCAGGGGTAGAATGTCAAGATGTGATGAAGTATCCCCATCTACCAAATCCAGTGTTTTTTTTTTTTTTAAATGGAACATTGGAATTCCAGGTTTGGGTATTTAAAAAAAAATTTTTTTTATTAAAACCATGCCATTATTTTTTTCAAGGAAATTAAAGTTTACACCTTGATAGGCTCTTTGGGTAACATGACTTTACCGATTTGAATAGAGAAAAGGGAAGTGGGGATAGAAAGAAGAATTTATGTTGTCAGGATTTCCTTTTTTTGCTAAAAAGTAAAACCAAGCGATGTACTTTCTGACCCTGAGACCCATGTATTATCTCTCTTTCTAGCTTTAAAGATGTTTTAAGTTTCTGTCTCTTTCCCCCAGATCATTGTTATGGCATGTATGGAGTTTGAGATGGGAAAGGTAAGTCACTTGCTAGTGTCTATTGATCTAAAGGTAAAGAGGAAAATGGGAAAAATTGATAGCAGACCTTTCCTTAAGTGTGCTTAGGTTACAAAAAAAAATCATGCTAGTTTTCAGTCCTGAGAATGCCATATGGCAGCTTTTTTCAGCCCTAAGAGTCTGTTTATCTAGGAGACCCTGTGTTTTAAAGTGAATGCAGGCTAGATGTGGGGGTCACACCCATAATTCCAGCACTCAGTAGGTTGAGGCAGTATCCTTGTGAGTTTGAGGCCAGCCTTAGCTAAATAGTGTGTTCAAAGCTGGCCTGAATACAAAGCAAGACTTGTCTCCAAAAAAATATTAAAAATTAAAATAAGTTAAAACAAAGTGGCTTCTAAAAGTTAACTATTCTCTTTCTCATTTCCATTAATTAGCTATCTTTAGCTGCTACTCAAGTCTTCTAATTTTGTGGTATCCAGCATGGCAGCCATGTAGCTAATTAAGCACTTAAAATATGGCTAGTTTGATAGAAGAACTCAATCATTTTATTTTAATTGATTTAAACTTAAAACACACTTCAGTCATTGGAAAATTTTCAGTTTGTCTGGAACCACTTGGGCATGTGAAATTTTTAAAAATGTAACTTGTATTTAAATCTAAATGAAAAGAAAATATTTCCAATGAAAATTTAGCATACTAATTGAAATGAGCTATATATAGAGAGACAGGAGCTGGGTTTGGTGGCTCAAGCCTGTAATCCCAGCACTCGGGAGGCAGAGGCAGGAGGATTGTTGAGTTTGAGACTTGCCTGGGCCACATAGTGAGCTCAGGGCCAGCCTGAACAACAGAGTGAGACTCTGTCTCAAAAAAAAAAAAAGTTATATATAGAGACAGGATTTTGATAGGTTCGATATCTACTGATGATTGTATATTGATAATGTGATTTTTAGACAAATGGGCTGATATATTATCAAAATTAATTTTATCATTTTTTCATTTTTGAATGTGACTATTAGAAAATTTAAAATTATGAATGTGGCTGACACATTTTTATTCAGCATCACTGTTCTGTCATTGCCATTCCCAACTGGCAATTTTAATTAAAAAATTAGAAAATGTGGGGCCAGGGATTTAGCTCAGTGCCACTGCATTTGCCTCTCAAGAGGAAGTTCCCAAGTTCAATCCCTGATATCCAAAAAAGAAAAAAAAAATCCAAAACAAAAACAAAATAGGGAAGGGCCAGAGATTTAGCTCAGTGGTTCTGGTGCCTGCCTCGTAAGCACAAGTCCTCAGTTCGATCCCCGGTAACCACAAACAATGCTGGGCATGGTGACTCACGTCCACCAGCAATCAATACTACATACCACAGTGCCGGGCATGGTTGCTCACGCCTGTAATCCCAGCACTCGGGAGGCAGAGACAGGAGGATTGCTGAGTTTGGGGCTTGCCTGGGCTACATAGTGAGTTCAGGGCCAGCCTGAACTACAAAGCAAGACCCTGTCTCAAAAAACAAAAAAACAAAAACGGGGAAGTTTAGTATTTCCTTTGTCTTGTGCAGCTGCTTTATACTGCACATATACTTTCTTTTAGTTCTTTTGTTGTTGTTTGCTCGCTTGCTTTTAGGGTTTTTTTTTTTCCAGTACAGGGGGTCAAATTCATGATCTTGTGCTGCTGAAGTGCTGCACAGCTAAATCCCTGGCCCTGTCTGTTTTTGGAGAGGTTTCACCCTGTAGCTCAATGTGGCCTCACACTCGACGTATAAGTGCTGCAATTCCAGGCGTGTGTGCACCACCACACCCGGTTCTCTTTCAGTTCTTTGAAATACTAAAAAACAGATCACAGACACTGTTTCTAATTTTTTCAACTTCTAGAAAGTCTATAATGCTTATGTTCTTTAATGTTTGTTTTTCCATCCTCTGGAGTTTCCGTATTATGATGTTGAGGCTGAAGCCCAGGGGGTAGGAACTGTCTCCCTTAAAGTGATAGAGCACTGGATCTGCTTGTGTGTAAGGGGGTGGGTTCTGTCTCCCAGAAGAGATGACTAGATGAAGAGAAATCACTATGTTCTGCTTTGTGCAATAGAAAAAGTGTGAGTGCTACTGGGCTGAGCCGGGACAGATGCAGCAGCAGTTTGGCCCTTTCTCCGTGTCCTGTGTAAGTAAAATGCCTGTTCCCATTAGGACAGAGCAAAGCCACCAGGATCTACTTCATAGAGATCTTCTTTTTGCAACTTCTAATGCCTTAATCTTTTTCTTAGGAAGCAGAAAAGAGGAAATCTGATTATATAATCAGGACTCTGAAGGCCAAGTTCAACAGTGTAAGTATGGAACAGGAATGATAACCTCAAAGCCCTTGGAGATCCGGCAGGTAGATGGATATGAGTGACTCAGTACTGGGCAACAGAATATGGGGGGATAGTGGGGGCAAGTCTTCCTATTAAAAGAGATGTCTGGTGTAATTTTTGGCACCCCATCTGCGCAACACCATGGCACACATAGAAAATGATGGTGTCCTTAGCGTGAGAAGAGGCTAAGCTGTGGCTAGAGCTGGGGAGCAGCTCAGGCTGCCCTAAACCCTACGCATCATTCCTAATGACACAGGGATTTAGTGTGGCAGTAGCCTTTGACCCATTTAAGACACATTATTTGAGAAGATCTGGTCTGCACTATTTTCATATCTACCTCCTCTTGTGAAGGGGATGGTTGGAGTTAGCCTCAAATCACTTTTTCATAAGGCACTTGCTCACCTGAGACCTATAATGAATTGCCAAAAAAAGAATGGAACCTGATAAGTCAGTTGAAGATGAGGATGATTTTGTAATAGGGATTGAACTCAGAGCCTTTGCATCAAGCTATATCCCCAGCCTTATTTATTTATTTATTTATTTATTGAGACAGGGTCTTGCTTTGTAGTTCAGGCTGGCCCTGAGCTCTCTATGTAGCCCAGGCAAGCCTCGAACTCAGCAATCCTCCTGTCTCTGCCTCCCAAGTGCTGGGATTACAGGCATGAGCCACCACGCCCCACACTGTGGTATGTGGTGCTGATTGCTGGTTGATTGTTGGTGGGCCCGAGTCACCACGCCCAGCATTGTATGTGGTTATCGGGATTGAACTCAGGACTTTGTGCTTGCAAGGCAGACACTGGAACCACTGAGCTAAATCTCCGGCCCAAGCCCTTTTTATTTTTTTATTTTATTTATTTATTTTTGAGACAGGGTCTCGCTTTGTAGTTCAGGCTGGCCCTGAGCTCACTATGTAGCCCAGGCAAGCTGCTGCGAACTCAGCAATCCTCCTGTCTCTGCCTCCCGAGTGCTGGGATTACAGGCGTGAGCCACCACGCCCCACACTGTGGTATGTGGTATTGATTGCTGGTGGGCGTGAGTCACCAAGCCCAGCATTCTATGTGGTCACTGGGATCGAACTCAGGACCTTGCACTTGCAAGGCAGGTGCCAGACCCACTGAGTTAAATCTCCAGCCCTTTATTTTTTTATTTTGAGGCAGGTAGTCTCACTACTCTGTCTTCAAGCTTGTGATCACCCTGCCTCAGCCTCCCAGAGTGCTGGAACAGATGCATGTACCACCAGGCCAGTCCAGGCTCAGACTAATTTTTAGTAGAATGAGTTAGAGTCCTAACTGTCCTCTCATTCTGGCTATTTTTCATAGGAAACGCGAACTATCTACCAGTTTCATTATAAGAACTGGCCAGACCACGATGTGCCTTCATCGATAGACCCTATTCTTGAGCTCATCTGGGATATGCGTTGTTACCAGGAAGATGACAGCGTGCCCATATGCATTCACTGCAGGTAAAATGCCTGCTATGAACCTTCTGCTTAGGACAAACCAAAGGTCTAGTCTCACTGTGTAACTGAAAGGGAAGGTCAATAGCAGAAACAAACTATAAGTTCAACCTAAGCATTAAGTTCATGTTTTCCTGATGTTCCTTGTGAACAGTGTAGCTGTGAGATACAGCCGTGGATCTGTTTTGAGGTCCACTGTGACATGACAACCATGCTCTGGAAAACAGTAGACTTTGAAAGGCTTCATAGGCTCCAGGTCGCTTCCTGGATGGTGAAATCTGATGATGAAACTCTGTAGCTACTGTCAATGATCTACTGTCCCTGTGTATACATCTGCTCTGTTCTTTCATTTCAGTGCTGGCTGTGGAAGGACTGGGGTGATCTGTGCTATTGATTATATATGGATGTTGCTAAAAGATGGGGTGAGTTGCTTTCAGCAGATACTTCCTATTTGTTTACGCCATTGATCTCAGACTGAAGAATAGCTTTGTTTTTCCAAATAATCTTCAAAATTCATCTTTCCTAGAAAATTTCTTCAAGGACCTACTAATTAGGTAAATTAATTCCTAGGCTGATGGTTCTTAAAATGTGGGGCTGGGGGTGTAGTTCAGTGGTAGGGCGCTCGGCTACCTTGTGTGCATCCTGAGTTTAATCCCCAGCACAACACAGCGTGCCCAGTTAAGTAGTCTCAGCATTACCTACATTTTGTTAAAAATACAGATTCTTGGGCCCTACACCATGGACTGATCTGGAAGTTCTGTAGGCATGGTCCAGCAAGCTCTCCAGGTGATTCTGATGTGTGCTGACACTTGAGAGCCAGAGTCCTGAATTTCATATTTACTCTTCCTTTATCCAACTGCTTTAGCAGGTGGACTCAGTCTCAGTCATATGTTGTGTCCTTATCTATCTACCTCTCTATCCAAATCTGTATCTATATCTCTGTATCTATACTATGTGAGGGATTCATCCTTAGGCATGTGTACTGAGCTACATCCTCATCCTTTTACTTTTTACTTTAGCGTTTTTCTCAGTTGCCCAGGCTGGCTCAAACTTGTGACCACTTGTCTTAGGCTCCCAGGAGGCTGAGATTACAGGCTTGCACCACCACACCTAGTTTATAAATAATTTTTAATGTCTATTAGGAAAATAGGAAGTTCAAAATATGGGCTTTGGCTTTATCTGCCTATTTCTTTTATTTCACAAAACTGTCATTCTTGCCTATCTACTGAGTCTTGTCTCTCATACCTTTAGTTTCAGATATGTGATGACCTCTGTGTGAAATAATTCTAAAGACTTTCTTCAGCCCTTTCTAGGGAAAATGACAGTCTCTAAATCATGAGACAAGTGATGAGACACGATACATTCTTTTGTTCCATGACAGGAGGCCAGACATCACGGAAGTAGAAGGTGATGAGAAAGTGACAATGATTTATTAACAAATGATGAAAAAAAATAAGATTTTTCTCCTTTTATTTGATAGATCATTCCTGAGAACTTCAGTGTTTTTACTTTGATCCAGGAAATGCGAACACAGAGGCCTTCATTAGTTCAAACTCCGGTAAGGACTGTGCTGAACAGATCTGAACATGTCTTTCAGTCTTGTGCCATTTGGACATTTACAAAAAACAGCTGACTGCTCAAATATAACAGCAATTTTCTACTACATGTTTTAAAACCCAACCCATTTCTCTAATTCCAAATATCCTAATAGTTTTTGTGTGTCCCTAGTCCTGGGTCAAACTCTTTTCATTCTTTATATTTTATTCTGTTTTAAAAATGTTAAGAAACCGGGTGTGGTGGCTCGTGCCTCTCATCCCAGCACTCGGGAGGCAGAGACAGGAGGATTGATGAGTTCGAGGCTTGCCTGGGCTACATAGTGAGCTCAGGGCCAGCCTGAACTACAAAGCGAGACCCTGTCTCAAAAAAAAAAAAAAAAAAAGTTAAGAAATCACTATTTCTTACATATAAAGAATGTTGAAAAAAAATTCAACAAGCTGTTTGACTTTTAGAAATAAATAATTTTAGGGCCAGGGATTTAGCTCAGTGATATCACACCTTCTTTGCAAGCCCAAGGTCCTGAGTTCAATGCCTAGTACCCCTCCTGATCCCCCAAAAGAAAGAATGTTAAGGGTCACATTAACATGAAATTTTGTAATAATGAAGTCCTCACTGAAACCACAGAAAATCTGGAATTTATAATTTTTACTTTAGGAGATAGTAACAGAACTTGGCAATGGCAGTAAATAGGCTCATTTTAGGAAGCAATGATAATTAAATTTAAAAGTGACCATATTTCTGTCATCTAGAGAAAGCCACTGTTAGCACTTCCTTTAGTTCTTCCTGTTCTTTAGAAAACCATAGTTGCAACCACAGTGTCTTAAAACTAGCTGAGTTGCCTATACTCATTCTATGGGAATTTCTTTCTTTTCTTATCCTGGTCCAGATCTCTTACTGTTCATAGGATTCATTTTAGCCATATTTCTACATCAGTATTTTACCCCATACTTCTATATGGTTTCCATCTTTAACATGGAATGTAGCATTTACTAATTTATTCATCAAAAATATTTATTGATGTTTATGACATATAAGAATATTTTACCTAGATTTTTTTAGATAATTTAAAAAAATAATTCAGTGAACAGAACAGATCAGAACCTAGCATTTCCAGCACTTACAAATGAACTTGTAACAAGGTTTATAGGTAAAACAATTGGTAGTGCAATTTAGATATTTTACTCTTGAAGTTGAGGAGAAGGGAAAAAATGAAGATCTATTACTATATAAACTTATCTGTTTGGCCCACACAGGTTTTCCACTAATATAGTTTGTGGAAAAAAGTAATTTTTTAATATGTTGTCTGTAGGTGTTTTCTATATTCAGTCTGTGAGGGGGAAAGTTTGTGTGAAGTGAAAGCATGAGTTGGTTCTGTCCTATCAGGCTTGAAAGAAGAATAATGATCCATGCAAATGCGTGAAGGCTCCAGAAGTATGCAGCCTAGTTGTATAAACCATAACTAACTCAGTAAAAGCCATACAACATTCAGAAAACTCCATTTCAGGCTTACTTTTTAAGTTTGAAAGATGGTTCAAAAAGCCTTCACAGAGTGAGATCATCAGTGGCTGGCTGAACAAATATCTTAAGAATTGTAGCTGCTTTATCTGACATTACTCTAACCACAAAATGGCACTGTAACCAAATGAGTGCTTCTTGTCTGATTCCTCTTTCAAAAAAAATTAAAGCATATACCATGGTTTTGTTGGATAATACAGATTCTACAAGGCTCTCTTGCTAAAATCACTATTTAAAAAAGTTGTTTTTTTACTTGTACAGGATTATGTAGAATGGCAGAGAAAATACTTGAACAGGTTCAGAGGCCAAAACAGTAGTGAAAACTCATAACCTTGTAATGGAAGGTCTCATTTCTCTACAGTAAATCTTTGTGTAACCACAAATTTCCAAACCTTATTCAGTGGTTTACTTTTCTATGATCTCTTTACTAGGACAAAATTTGAGCAACTTGATCTAAGTGCATGCACTAAACTAAAAGTTAGAAGATTGAATTTCTGTGCCAAGTCCCAGAAATTGCATCTGAATGACCTTGGAAAAACTGCTTAAAAATAGGTATAATAGCCAATGTATTTCATAGAGCAATTGTGAGGGTGAAGTTAGTTACTATATATTGAAACTATATACCAACTATTATGTACCTTTTTTTTTAGGAAAGATGGCTTTAAAAGTACATCTGGGTGAAATAAACCTTTAAAAATGTGAACAGAGAAAATAGAATTAGAGGGAATGATAGAGGAAAGAAAGATAAATGGGGTTAGAATGTAAAAGAAAAAAGCCATGAAATATCTGTACATTAGCTAGAGTTATGCAAAATATTTAATGATGTCTAGCACCTTAAAAGTGCTTTGAAAGCAGGAATGGCCTATATAAACAGAAGTTTAGTAACAAGATTTATAGTCTTTTCAGGTTTGCACTATTAGTATTTGATAGGGTTCATGATCTTGAATCTTGTTCAGTAGATCACCAAGTTTTTTTGGTTTTCTTTATTTGTTCTGGTTTGTGATGTGCTTCAGGAACAGTATGAACTGGTCTACAATGCTGTATTAGAACTTTTTAAGAGACACATGGATTTTATTGGAGATAAACAGTCTGGAAGAAAGGTAAAGTTTAAACTAGATATTACATCATTTTTTCATTCTTTGTTTTGGTCAAAGGATCTCAAAGTAGTTGGAGGAGTGTCTATTTTCACAACTGTATTGTAGTGTCAAATGCACATAAGACTACACTAAAAATATTAAATAATTTAACTTAGAAAGTAATATTTTGGTTAATGTATATAATTTTAAGCAAATTTTGGAAAGTTTATTCAGGCCAATCATATGTTCTGATCCCATGTGGTAGACAATTGTTTGCAAGTTAGAAATAAGAGTAACAAATATAAAGTGAAGTAATAGGTGACTGATTTTTTTTTGTTTAGGTTACCCTTATTTTGATTACTAATGTATGATCAAAATCTTTAAAAAGATTGTGCCAGGTATGGTGGCTCATACCTGTAATCCCAGCACTCAGGAGATAGAGGCAGGAGGATTGCTGAGTTTAAGGACTGCCTGGGCTACATAGTGAGCTCAGAGCCAGCCTGAGCTACAAAGCGAGACCCTGTCTCAAAAAAATAATTGCTAAATAAAAATTTTATAATTATATTTATGGTGTACATTATGCTTTAATATATATATGTATATTGTAGAATGATGAGTTCAAGCCAGTTAACATTCATCACCTCATTTAAAAGTTTATTTATTTTTGGTTTTTTGAGGCAGGGTCTTACTGTGTAGTTCAGTATGGTCTTGATTCCCTATGTAGCCCAGGCTGGCCTCAAACTCATGGTGATCCTCCTGCCTCAGCTTCCTGAGTACTGTGATTACGGGCATGTGCCACCACACCCAACTTCTTATTGGGAAGTTTTTGGTTACTGATTCAATTTTTTTACTAGTTAGGTCTAGTTAGATTTTCTATTTTTTCCTTAGTTTTGGTAGAGTCAGTGTTTCCAGGAATTTATTCATTTCATCTAAGGTATCTAATTTGTTGGCAAAAAATTGCTCATAGTAGTTCCTCATAATTCTTTTTATTTTTGGAAAATTGGTAGTAATATCTGTATTTTCATCTCTGACCTTGCTCATTTTTTAAATTAATTCTTTATTGGTACATTTTATATACACATCATGATCACAAACAACACTGAAAATTTGTACCACTGTATGACATAACAATTCTAATTTTTCCCTTTCCCCTGCATATTTATTTATTTATTTTTAGTTTTTGAGACAGGATCTCACTTTGTAGCTCAGGCTGGCCCTGAACTCACGATGTAGCCCAGACTAGCCTCAAACTCACAGCAATCCTCTTGCCTCTGCCTCTCATGTTGTAGAATTATAGGCATGAGCCACAACACCTGGCAAATAAATTTGGGGTTTGTTTTGTTTTTTTAAGATTTTTAAATTTTTATTTATTTATTTTTTTGTTTGTTGGTCAAAGGATCTCAAAGTAGTTGGAGGAGTATTTATTTTCATAACTATATTGTAGTGTCAAATGCACATATGACTACACTAAAAATTAATATTAGATAATTTAACTGAGGAAAGTAATATTCTGGTTAATGTATATAATATTAAGCATACATATATAATTTTAAGCATACATGAAAAAAAGATATTTCAGATCAATAGCCTAACTTTCCACTGTAACAAAGTAGAAAAAGGAGATAAATCAAACCCTGCAACTCAATAATTCTAAAAGTTTTTCTTTGAAAAGATCAACAAAATTGACAAGCCTTTAACTAGACTAAAAAAAGCCTAGGCTCAAATTAGTAAGGTCATCCAGGGATTTAGCTCAAGTGGTACCATGCCTACCTTGGAAGCCCAAGGGCCTGAGTTTAATCCCCTGTACCCCCCACAATTAATGATGAGTTGTTTCTTGAAAATTGTTGCATGTGTACTTGAGAAGAATGTGTATTCTGCTGTTGTTGGGTATAGTGTTCTATGTAGGACTGTTAAATGTATTTGGTTTATGGTCATTTTTTCTGTTTCCTTATTGAACTTAAGTCTGGCTTTTCTATCATTTATTGGATATTGGTATGGAAGTGTCCGTGTCAGTTTGCTAGGGCTGGTGTAAGAAATATACAGCTTTCCACTTACAGCTGTGGAAATTCATCTCCTAACAGTTTTTGAGGCTCTAAGTCTGAAATCCAGGAGTTAACAGAGCCATGTTCTCTAAAGCTCTAGAGGAAGAATCTTTCTTACTTCTTTGTTTCTGTGTTTGTTGGAAATTCTTGACATCCACTGGCTTGTAGATGCATTACTCCAGTCTCTGCCTCCCTTGTCACATGGTTTTCTCCTGCATGTCTCTGTGTTTCTATTTTCTCTTCTCATAAGGAATATGTCATTATATTAAGGACCGCTCTTCTCTGGTATGATCTCATTTAAACTAATTACATATGCAAATACCCTAATTTCAAGCGAGGTCATATTCACAGATACCAGGGGTTAGATTTCAACATAACTTTAGGAGGGACCCAAACCCATAACAGGTAATATCTTAAAACTATAATGACAGGGCTGGAGATTTAGCTCAGTGGTTCCAGCGTCTGCCTTGCAAGTGCAAGGTCCTGAGGTCGATGCCCGGTAACCGCATACAATGCTGGGCGTGGTGACTCACGCCCACCAGCAATCAATACCACATACCACAGTGCTGAGAGTGGTGGCTCACGCCTGTAATCCCAGCACTCGGGAGGCAGAGACAGGAGGATTGCTGAGTTTGAGGCTTGCCTGGGCTACATAGTGAGCTCAGGGACAGTCTGAACTACAAAGTAAGACTCTGTCTCAAAAACAACTATAATGACAGATTTTTACATTTTAATGTTTCTGGTCAAGATATAGTTATCAAACAATGGTATTATAAGAATTCACAAACCGGGGCCGGAGGGTTAGCTCAGTGGTTCCGGCGCCTGCCTCGCAAGCGTAAGGACCTGAGTTCGATCCCCGGTTACCACATATAATGCTGGGCGTGGTGGCTCACGCCTGTAATCCCAGCACTCGGGAGGCAGAGACGGGAGGATTGCTGAATCCGCGGCAGCTTGTCTGGGCACCATAGTGAGCTCAGGGCCAGCCTGAACTACAAGGCAAGACCCTGTCTCAAAAACAACAACTATAATGACAGATTTTTACATTTTAATGTTTCTGGTCAAGATATAGTTATCAAACAATGGTATTATAAGAATTCACAAACCACATTAACAAGTTTCACAATCTGATGATTGCCATAAAAAAAATAAAGTCTGAGAGTAGCAGCAAACGGTTGGGGATATATTAGGTTGAATGCTCAGGGAAAATTTCCTTATGCAGGTGACATATAAGTAGAGATCTAATCAGCCAGAAATACAAAATCTGGAGTAAAAGTGTGTCAATCAATATGAATAGTAAGTACAGAGTTAAGTTAGCTATGGTAAAGGCTGGCACAAAAACCAACATACATAGAAGAAAAGAGTAAAGCAAGATGAGAATGGTACAAGGCTAGTAAGTATCTATTAAGTCTGAGGATTAAGATACTAAAATTTCTGAAGATAGAGTATTGTCGAAAATGAAGTTACTCACACCACTCTGAACATTTTAAAGCTCCCACATTTAAAAAAGGATGCTATAAGCAAATTCTTTTTAGTTTAAATGACACTATAATCCTTTATTCTGATCCTTTAGATCTCAGTATATGAACAAGTTTTGCTGGATTCAGTATTTCAGAAGTGTATCTAAATCTTTCATGAATTATTTTAAATCCTCATATTTTTTGAAAAAGTACTTCTTGGTCTTCTGAATGTTAAAATATTTCCTTGCCATTGGTCCACTGCAAACCAATCTCTGACTTACTTCTCTTGAAGATTCCAGCCACGTACTCAATTCCTGAGCAAACTCCTACTCCACAAGCAGAGTCTCGTTCTCCTAATTTGCCAAAGAGGTAAGTTTTACGCTATGTGTCTAAATGTTGGCAGATGATGTGTGGAAGATGAGATGTGCTTATACTTTGTAGTGATGCTGGCAAGAGGCCTTTCTGAGGTACGTTGTCGTTACTTTTTCACTTTGTTTCAGCACCCTAAAAGAAGCAAAAATCTTAAACCTACAGAGCAAACAAAAGTTGAAGATGGAAAACTCAGAAGCTTCTTTCTTTAACTTTAGGATGTCTGGAATAAGCGCAAAGGAAGAGTTAGTTTTGCACCCTGCTAAATCAAGCCCATCTTTTGACTTTTTGGAGCTAAACAATGGTTGTAACAAAAAGGTTGACACAACCAAGAAATGGCAGACAAAGACATTATCGGCAGTTGGAGAACCTCTTCAGAAGCACAAAAGTTTAGACTTCGACTCTGTTTTGTTCGGGGCATGTCCTAATGCTCAATCTACAGATGCAGCAAGCACACGTTTTAGTTCAAAGGGGCCGATAACACGAACTAAATCAACTCCCTTTGAATTGGTACAGCAGAGAAAAACTGAGGAGTTGGATATCAAAGAAAATTTTTCATGCTTAGAATCTCGGCCACGTGATTCTCATCTTGTGGAGTTCCAGGCTAAAACAGCGATGCATGTTTCTGCAGAAGAACTGAATTATTCACTGCCGTGCGATTCTCACCAGCAAATGTGTGAGGTCTCTGAAGCAAAGCAGTGTGCCTCCAGAGCGTTGAGTGTATGTTCTGGTGTGTCTTCAGTAGAAGAACCTTACGTTTCGTCGTTGCTTCCAAGCAGTGCTGATTCTAAGATGTCTCTTGATTTCCCTGAGAAGCAAGATGGAACTGTTTTTCCTCGCTCTTCATTGCCAGTGTCCTCTACAACCCTCTTTTCTTATGGCCACTCAAATGATTCTTTAGCATTGAATCCTGTAACCAATTTTTCCTTACAACTGAACCAAGAGACAGCTGTCGTGGGTGAGTTATTTCTTAAAGCTTATACGGCATTTTAGATTTTACTTTGTTTCCATAGAGTACTTGACGTCTTCTTAACCCATCCCTTCTCCTCTGTACTTTGTTGCTCTCTCTCCTTCACCTCCTGAAAGAAATAAATTCCAGAAATGTTTTAATGATGCGATAAGTTGAAAAAAGCATCAAAAATGTAATAGTCTGGGCTGGAGGGTTAGCTCAGTGGTTCCGGCGCCTGCCTCGCAAGCGCAAGGACCTGAGTTCGATCCCCGGTAACCACATATAATGCTGGGCGTGGAGACACG
>PVIC010041332.1:0-16275 GCA_004025085.1 Thryonomys swinderianus
TGTAGAGCTTGTTAATTTTTCACTGAACTGTTTGACCCAACATTAAACTTACCAGATGTTTGAAACCAGTAGTGTTAACATATTATATACATCTCCTCCATCTAACTCCAAAGTCAGTGACTTGACAATGATAGTGTGAAATCAGCTGTGACAGGAATATTTTATGAGTCAGGGTGTCAGAGCTTTTCCTTTCTCCTTGAAAATCAGTTGATCAGCATAACACTGACTGAAAGTCAATCATAACTCTTAAGAAACTTTTTTCCCTAATTGTAATATACTATTTCTGCTTAAGGCCAATTTTATATATAGTTCAGATGGAAAATTAAAAAGGAAAACATGTAAAATGTAGGATAAAGAAGTGTTTGAAAGAACCAAAGAACTGTTTCTAACAAGTGTTTGGTAACTAAACAATTAGAAATCCTATTGATTGCTTCACTCAAAAGTTTTTGTATCTGAAATTAAAGATTCTTGTTTAGAGATTATTAGTGGTAGTGGAGAATTTTTAAGAATAATGTTATGCCTGTGAAACTGTGGTACCCTTCAGATTTTATAAAATATTAAACCTGACAGAATTGAAACTAGAAAATATTCTGTCCATAGTAGGTTTTTTAGGTTTTTATGATGATGTCATTAAGCTTTGGCATTGATAAATTCTAAATGAAGGGCTTGTAAGGAATCAGTTCTGTTGAGGTTGAGTAATACAGAAAAATTATAGTCTAAAACCCAGGAACCAGTTTAGATATCACAAAAGCAGAATTAGGGAATTGCAAGAATATAATTTGGGATTTGTTTGAGGGATTTTTTTTTTAACTGCCTAAGAGAATGAGCTAAGTCTTCCAATGAGATTCTAAAACTGTGTCCTAATTTAAGTCTGAACAGGAATTAAGAATAACTCAGAGTGAGTTTGATCGTCAGGCTGAGATTACCAGACTTCTGCTAGAAGGAATCAGCAGTACACATGTGAGTGCTCATTCATCGAAATTTCATCTAAAGTTTAATATTATACTGTTTACCAAGGTCAGTCTTAATACACCTTATAGTGAGATGCTAGACACGATTCCCCTTCATTACAATGTTGTACTTCATCCCCTGTTAGCATTTTGTAAGCACTTTGAAGGCTCAAAACTGACTATAACTTTCCTTTATAGGCTCATCATCTTCGCTGTCTGAATGACTTTGTAGAAGCCCAGATGACTTACTATGCACAGTGTTACCAGTACATGCTAGATCTTCAGAAACAACTGGGAAGGTAATAATTTCTTATTCACAAAATTCAGATTTTTGCATGTGGACTAATAGGCATGATTAAAAGAATTAGAGACCTTGATCTTGCATGGAACTGAATATTTTTAATGCAAATATTAAATTTCTGAGATAAACATTTTGAGCTTTTCTGGCTCAGAAGGATAGTAACAGGGAAAAGAGGATAAGTGAATACCTTTTTAGTGACATAAAGCTTCTGGTTAAGTTTTTTTTTTTTTTTTTTTTTTTTTTTTTTTTTTTTTTTTGAGACAGGGTCTCACTTTTGTAGTTCAGGCTGGCTCTGAGCTCACTATGTAGTCCAGGCAAGCCTCAAACTCAGCAATCCTCCTATCTCTGCCTGCTGAGTGCTGGGATTACAGGCGTGAGCCACCACGCCCGGCTTCTGGTTAAGTTCTACTTTTCTTTTGCTACTGCATACTTTTTTGCTATTTGGTCAGTGCATAGTTTCCCTTAAAGATTAACTATTTTACTTTTTTTTAATTTTTATTTGTACATTATATATACAAATCGTGATCACACTCAATATTGAAAATTTGTACCAGTATATTACACAATTAATTCTCATTTTTTTCCCATTCCCCTACCCACTCTACAACCTCTCACCACCTATATACATAAGCTTTGGTTCCCTTTTTTTATTACCATCACATTCTTCCTTTCCCCTTGTTACTTACCCCTATACTCCATTTTCCTTTGAATATTTTCTATTTCACAATATCTATCTTATATTCTAGAGCTCATTTATTTCTTCAGTTTCTGAGAAACAAGATAAACTTTTATATGTGTTAATTATAGTGGTACCTTGACTTACAAACTAATCTGTCCATAATTCTGGTTGCAAATTGAACTGGGTAGGAACTGAATCAAATTCCCCCATAAGTTCAGCCTAACCATTGAATTTGATTAGATTTTTACCCACTCAGTTTGTGACCAGAATCATGGAAAGAATCGAATTCATTGATACAGTAAAGAGGAAAAGACAGGTATTCTTTAAGAGCCCAAGCCCAGCACTGACGCAGTTTTTCTGACTTTAAATATACTTTAAAGCAAGATGACACTGTATAAAGCACATGGTCATTCAGTTATCAAATATTTATAGCACGTCTAGCACTTTATATTCTGGTGTTTACCTTTGTGAAGCTCAAATTGTAAGGTGATACTGGAAATAACATACAGGGCAAATATGATCTCTGCTTTCACAATATTTAAAGTCTCGATAAGGATACAAGCTGTAGCTGGACAAGAAAAGGGCAATATTCCAAGAAAATTAAAAACATTTAGGTAAAAACACTGGAAGGAAAGAGAAAGTGGCAGATTCAAAGAACTCACAGTAGTTAGAGCATAATGAAGGTAGAAGGGTTAAGCGGGGTCGTGTTATGAATTAAAAGTCAATTATAGTAAGGTATTACAGAATTTAAAACACAGGAGTGTTATCTGCCATTTGAAAGAACATCAAATTGTTCCAAAAATGAGGTATATAAAAAGTCGCTTTGGTAATATTTTATGTGTATTAGTTGCTCAGAACTAGACATAGAACAAAATTAGACACATTGGTAAAGCCAATTTTGGATCTTAAAAATGAGTTGTATCATTACTTATTCTAATAGGAATTGAGGGAGCAAATTCAGATACTAGAATCATAGAAAGAATTAAGTTTATAAACCAAACAACACTGTATTTGATGTTTCATTCATTAGTGGTATTCATTTCTGAAAGCAGAAAACCACTTTAATGCTTGCATCATTACAACTGTTTTAAAATTAAGCCTTAATACTTCCTTTCTTCTTTGTCCTCAACCTTAGGAATATATCAAACAGGTTGCTCTTAGCAGCATTATAGGCAAGTGCGTGGCCTGCAGGCATTCAAACAAATTAGTTTATCACTGCAAATAAGGATAAGTTTCACCATTACCAAGTAAAACCAGTTCTCTTATTCTAGAGAAAAAAGAGCAGCTTGTTTTTGTACCCTTGAAGAATTATATTACTGCTAATGGCCAATGATAAGGAAGATGAAGGAGAGTTTAGCCCTTTCTTACAGAGTATACTTTTTAAAGCAAGTATTCAAATCTAGAACTTTACAAATCATTCAGATCAACACTAACAAATCCAAAAGCTATTTTTGAACAGGAGAGCCAAGTGATGGTAGTAGTTGTACTTGGCAGTAGTAAATGAACAACCACAATCGCTTTTTAGAGCTTGGTGTTGAGTGCACCCGGGAACCCTTCCAGACCCCTCAGAGGTGTTGCCTGTTCTGATCCGCACACCGGATAAAGTAGACAGTGTAGTCTGCATTACACAGACAGGAAAACAGAAGGACGGTCACAAGATTAGCATTTTTATTAATTAGAGGACTTTAACATAGTGTCTCAGTGTCCTAATTGACATTTCACAGTGAGTAAAGTACATCAGTAAAAGTTCTGAGAAGGTGAAAATGGCCTTTTAGTGCTTTTTTTGACTGTTAATCCCCCAAATTGATATAAACTTCAGTGACTAAACAAAGGTAATTAGGCTAGTAAATTTTAAAGTAGTTATAGACCCAGAAACCAAAAAAGCTGTATGTGTTTCTGTGCGTACACAAATGTACACTCACCTACATGGAGAGACTTTATTTTTAATCTCAGAAATGTCTTTAATTACTATTAATAGTTAATAAAAGCCTCACTGATGAAGAGATGCAGCAAATATTTAATTTTAGAGAGTGAATTCTAAATTAGAAATTGTTTTTATCATTAGAGCACACAAGAGAAAAGGTTATGCTATGAACATAACTAAAATGCCTACCTTCGTGGGATCTACATTGCATTTAGGAATGGGGAAACAGAAAATATGAGTAATTATATGTTATACTGTGGAGAAAATATAGCAAAATAGTACCCTGGTGAGAGCAAAGAAAGATTTATATATATTTTTAAAATGCAGCTATCTGAGAGAAAGTTCTCCAGCAGAGGCTGCATGCTAGAAACAGCTGGCATGTGCAAGGAACAGCGAGGAGGACTTAGCTGGAGATAAACAGAAGAAACAAGCAGCCAGAACATATGAAGGTGTTGGAAGCTACTGTCTAAATTTTGGTCTTGACTCAGAGGAGGAGCCATTGGACAATTTTATTTATTCTATTGGTGAATGGATGTAGTACATAATGCTTACATTTCTTGGTCCATGTACATGACACATCTTAATTCCCTTAATTGTTCCTGTCCCTCCCTTCTCTCTTCACCCTTGATCACCTTCCCTTTTGAGAAAGCTCTGCTTCCTCCCTGTTATCTTTCATTTTTCTCTTTATTTATTAACTTCGGGTTTCTCATGTAAGAGAAACTAGAATACTTAAGCTTGTATACCTACCTGATTGACTTAACATTATAGTCTCCAGATACATCCATTTCCTATGGACAGTTCTAAACTGAGGAACAACACTAATTTAGCTCAGGCTTTCCCAGGATCATCCTGGCTGCTGTTTCAAGAATAGATGCTGGAGAACATGCTTAGAAGGTCATGGACTTAAGTAATTTAGTCAGCAGTTCAGTCAAGGTGGTGGCTTGGATGTAGGGTGATTATGGTCATTCTGAAAGTGATCATATCCTGGGCGTATTTTTAAAGTTGGAGCCAGTAAGATTTGCTGATAATCTGTATGCACATAAATTTAGAGGAGTGAAGAACTGTGCTGGAAGTGCAAGTTTCTGGTTTGAGGAACTGAAAAAATAAGAGTTGTGCTTAATTAAAATGGGGAATGCCAGAGGAAGAGTCCTGTGTTCAGTCCCCAACACCATAGAAGAAAATAAAGCCATCTAAATTATGAATTTTCATAGGTAATTTCTTAGAAATTTCATAAAATTTTCTTAGAAACAGTTAAATTAGTGGTTAAGGCCATCCACTGTACAGTTTCCATTTAGTACTGGGGAAATAATAACTTAAAATGAATTGAATTTCTCATCATTATCTTCACATGGTTTATAAGCACTTTAATAAAACTTATTTTCCCTAAAATATATAAAATAGACTGGAAATTTGACACATTCTTCCATTGAGACTTAACATCTTGCTCTCCTCACTCACTATGTGTATGGTGTCATTTTGTCTTTTTGTCCTCTGCATGTGGCAGTAAGCTGAACATGTATACAGTCAGCAAATATTTGTCATTTGAATGAACAGAAAAATGTAATGAGTTTTATGAAAAAAATTCAGATCTTCATATCTTTCTCAATTTAAAGCCTCATTCTTATGGTAGTATCTAATACTTAAGTAGTTTTTCACTGATCTTTTTGTTTAAAATCTTATTAAAACGTCAAGACACTAATAGCCGGGTGTGGTGGCTCACGCCTGTAATCCCAGCACTCGGGAGGCAGAGACAGGAGGATTGCTGAGTTCGAGGCTTGCCTGGACTACATAGTGAGCTCAGAGCCAGCCTGAACTACAAAGCGAGACCCTGTCTCAAAACAAACAAACAAACAAAAAACGTCAAGACACTAATAGAAATATTAGTATGTCACCCATTTTTTCTGGAGAACAGCCATTGTATTTTTTAAAAATTTTAAGTCAATATTATAACAGATTTTCAAGGATTTATATCTGAATAACACTTGAATTGTCTTTGGTATAATTGGGCCAAGAGGAAAGAAGCTAGACAACACTCTGTCACTAAAGTATCAGTAAATTGTTACATCTGATAATCCTCTAACGGGGAAATTAAAGAAGATGAATAGTGCCACCAAGTGGTCATATTAAGAAACTTTAATCACTTGAAAATAGCTAATTGGCTGTTTTCTTTTAAACAGTTTTACGACCAATTATTCTAACAACAATCAGACTTCCGGGACTCCAGTGCCATCTGCTTTGTCAAATGCAGTTGGTTCTTCTGCCATGGCTCCAACCAGTAACCTAGGAATCACTCCTCCTTCCAATGTCACTGACCTTAAGGAGTCAAGTGGCAGCAGAAAGGCCAGGGTCCTCTATGACTATGATGCTGCAAACAGCACTGAGTTGTCCCTTCTGGCAGATGAGGTAAGTGATATGGGTGTGAGAAGAGAAGTAGGTCACCAGCTGACCCAACTTCTAATAGCACACCAAGAGAAAGTTTGCCATGAACATTTCGTGGATTTCAGATTGTTATATTGATATTTTATAAAATAATTACTCTTTAATGTAATTCAGCATCACAGAAATATTTTAAACTTTCAACTACTAAATAACTCAATGTATCACCCTACCTACCTATAATGTTTAAAGTTCTTTGACAGTAAATAGTTAAAACAAATTACATAAATAGCTGGTTTGTTTGCTGTGTTTTTAAATATAATTAATAGCTTGAAATATCTTCCTTTGTAGGTGATCACTGTGTTCAGTGTCGTTGGCATGGACTCAGACTGGCTAATGGGGGAAAGAGGAAATCAGAAGGGTAAAGTGCCAATCACCTACTTAGAACTGCTCAATTAAATAGATGGACTTTGAAAAAAATGCATCATCACTTCGTATTTATATATAAATAACTCTAATAAAGCAGGTTTAAGTATCTTCCATGGTATAATGTGTTAGACTGGGAAAAAAAAAAAGCCCAACTATCAGAAACCAGCCCTTCTGCCAATAAAGTTGCATGGTAAATATTTCATTAAGAGTTTATTAGCGCTTTCATGCCAAGAATGTTTTCTTATAAAATTCTCTTTCTACTGAGATTTCACTAATAAGCTGCTTCTACTTTTGAGCCCCAAATTAAAGCAGAAGAACTGTTTTCTACTGAATTTTTCATTAACTACAAGTTTTTTCTTTAATGCAAAATAAATTTATTGTGAATTGCTATGTGACTCTTTATTAGGTGTTATTAATAGCCAAAGAATAAAGTTAAAATCTGTTTTCAACTTTCAGTTTATAAAAGAATTGTAGGATATAAATCTCCTTGGTGAAGAATATAATGTTTTTGAATGCATCCATGAACAGAAGTGCATTGATACCATTTTTACCTTGTCCAACAGGAATCAGATGACTTTAATACTATGTTTTGATTGGTTATGTTTAAGGTTTTCCTTTTTTTAATCTTTGACATAGGGTCTCACTGTGTAGTTCAGGCTGGCCTTGAATTCTCAGCAACCATCCTGCCTCAGCCTCCTGAGTGCTGGGATTACAGGTGTGTGCCACCATCCCCAGCTATTCTTTTTAAAACACTACTGAATTTTTTTTTTTAATTTAAGAACATCTATCCCTTAAAAAGCATGTATTTCGTGGTACAATTGTATTTAAGATTCTAAAACATCTGGAAAGAATTCAGTTCATTAAGATTGCTACAATTTAATATATAATCAGAATTTGATTCATTAAGAACATACTGTAGTACAGTATAGTACAGGAAAGAGAGTTTGCTATTAGACAACAAATTATATATAATTTGAATTCTGGAAACTACATTATAAATAAAATTATAATGAAACTACATTATAAATATGCAAACAAACTTGGTTACTATGAGTTGACTACTAAAGCTTTAAAGTTTATTAATGAAAGTAGGTTGTCATTATCAGGATCTCTGGTTGTGAAGCACACAGTATTTTTAGTAATAGGTTTGAAGTTACAAAATTACTATTTGAGCCAATTATCTTAGTAATTGCTATAAAACAACAGATTGATAAATTTTTTGTTTTGTTTTATAACTTCTCATTCATTCAACAAATATCTGTTGAGCACCAGACACTACATTGATTAGCTGGGAATGATGCTGTGAAGAAGATGCACATAGTCCTTGCCCATGTAGAGCATAAAGACCAGAAGAGGATGCAGAAAATAAAGCAGTTGTGCTGTAACAGAATGGTTTGGGGTGGAAGTGTTCCAGGTAGAAGGAAAAAGATGTGCCTGGCCCCAAGACAGTGCATAAGTAGTTCAGTTGGACTTCAGCATGGAGTGCAAAGTGTATTTCATTTTTCAGGGAACATTAATCTGTCAAAATGATTTTTTGATGTTTTTTAAAAGATTTAAATACCATTTTAAAATAATCCTTTTTTGATAAGAGCTCTGCATAAGAACTTGGTAAACATACTGGTAATTTTAGTTCACTGTCCAAACAACTAGAGTTGTTACCCTTTATTTCTGTGCTTAAGATATCCCTCTGAGTTTCATAGTTGTACAGGATGCTTTGACTTCCTATAAATTGCTATATTTAAGGAACCCCAGAAGCTCCCCACATTGATTGGTTGGTTTTCTGTAGAACTAATAGTGAGTAAAGCTTTTTTCTCTCTCAAAGTTTTATAGTATAGAATACCAGCTACTGTGTAAGTCCATATTTAGGCTTTGAAAAATCATAACAGAAATTCAGGTTAACTTAAACAGCAACTTTAAATCAGGTTTATGGGAAGTAGAATAATAAAGGATAAAGGGTATGAGTATTGGAGGGACCTGGCCCTGGTTTCCTGTCCAACCATCCTCAGGCACTCTTGGGCCTTCAACTTGGATGTGCCATTTCCTTGTCATAAGATGGAGATAATTATGCCATCATGGGTTGTCACGCGGATGCAGCAAATGTGAGGGAAGTGCTTTTTTAGGGAAAGCCTTGTCACATAGTAATCATATTCTATAAATATTAGTTTCCCCTTTGTTAGCCTGAACCTATCCAGACCATGGCCTTGTTCATGGTTGTGTATAAGAGAGGCCTGTTGCCGGGCGTGGTGACTCACGCCTGTAATCCAGCGCTTGGGAGGCAGAGACAGGAGGATTGCTGAGTTCGAGGTTTGCCTGGGCTACATAGTGAGCTGAGGGCCAGCCTGAACTACAAAGCGAGACCTTGTCTCAAAAAAAAAAAAAAAAAAAGAGAGGCCTGTCTTACATCCATACTTCGCTCACTCCCTCTAAACTCCATTCTCCGTCTTTAGATCGGACCCAGATCAGGCTTTAACCCCACCACAGACAGTGTAAAATCTATATCCAGACTTTCTGCTTTCCATCAGGTGAGTGTTGATTATTAAAGGGTACTGTAGGGGCCAGAGGGTTAGCTCAGTGGTTCCGGTGCCTGCCTCCCAAGCGCAAGGTCCTGAGTTCGATCCCCAGAAACCACATACAATGCTGGGCATGGAGACTCACGCCCACCAGCCATCTATACCATATACCACAGTGCCGGGCGTGGTGGCTCATGCCTGTCATCCCAGCACTCGGGAGGCAGAGACAGGAGGATTGCTGAGTTTGAAGCTTGCCTAGGCTACATAGTGAGCTCAGAGCCAGCCCGAACTACAAAGCGAGACGCTGTCTCAAAAAAAAAAAAAAATTAAAAAATTAAAAATTAAAAAAAATAAAGGGTACTGTAATGGTAATAGATTCAAAGGCTGTTTGTGCCTTTGTCTTCCTCAAGTCCACTATAATATGTAGGTTTTTCTTAGCATTGTTTTTTGTTTGGCTGGATAGGATGGTGATGGTTGTTTTATTTTGGTTTTAGCTTAAAGTCATAGGTTTCGTTTTTACTCAAGTAATGGTCCACAAAGTCCTTGGGCATGGAAGAGAACATTTGGGAAGCCTATTAATTTGTTGTGCCATGTACCCCTTTCCCCTGAGCTTCATCCAGAAGTACAGCAACGTGAAGGATGCACATAATGAATAAAATAATAAACTTGGAAATAGTTGTAGGTTATTTTACCAACAAACAAAAAGTTAATGATGGATTGTATTTACCTTTATCATTAATTTGACTTATAAGGTCATAGAGCTAGAAAATTTTTATGGTGGTAATCAAAAAATTCATACTATAGGAAATGAGGTCCCAAAAATGGGAATATGCCTAATTTGGACATGGAAAACAAATCTGGGGCCAGGATTCTCAGTGCATTACAGCCTAGTTTGTTGTTACCCTTCATCAGAAAAGGAAGCTGGTGTTGGGAGAAATTTCTGAAGTGAACTATAGAGAGGATGGTGAAGATCAGGACAAAAAACAGCAGCCTTGTTAACCCAAGGATACCCAGCTTACCTCTACAGTTTGTCATCAGGATTCCTGAAAAAGTCCCTTATCTCCTGGAACCCTGGAATTGTGGAATATATTGTCCTAGTTGCTCTTCAGGCCTTAATGAGGAGCTAGAATGGAGAAGTGGTCTCACACCCAGTTTTGCCTCCACCCCTTCTCTGGATGATCAAGGCTCTACCTCATGGTGAGACGCTAAAGGTAGGGAGGAAATTCTCAAACGCACCTACCCCCTCTTCCCACACCATCCAATCAAAAGTCTACTCAGTAGAGGAGTGGTTGTCAGAGTTTGAAACCCCAGACCAGCGATACATCACCTGGAACGTTGTTAAAAATGATACCATTTTTCAGTATTCGTGCTTTATTTGTACTTGCCTTTTTTTTCTTTTGAGGACCTCTGGAACTAGTCTGTTCTTAATGTGATAGCTTTTTAAATGTTTAAGAGAAAAGAATTTTCTGTGTTCTAACACTAATAATTGTAATTATGCTTATAATTTATTTGTTTAATAATACCTGTCACTGTAGAATGTAGACTTCCTGAGATACAGGCCATATTTCTTTTGATTGCAAGCTCCCAAATCTTAGTGCAAGACCTAGCTCTTAATGTATACTCAATAAATACTTGTTGAATGAAAGAAAAGGATGCCAATTTCTAAGTCTCACAGGACTCACTAAACGGAGTCCTGCGGGCAGGCCAAAGGCTACTGCTGCAGTCTAAAGTTTGAGAACCAGGCAGAGCTTTCTGAACGTTCGCCTTCAAGCCTACTGTCTGACATCACTTGAAAAATTCTGCCTTATATAACTTACAACATTACTCTCAAAGATAGAGGAACCTTCCTGCTCTCTTCTCCAAGTGAGTATGAAGGTATAAGCGTATATTTAGTGTCAGTGGAGGATATTGCTTAGGATCCAGGCTGCTGTGAAAGGAGTCTAGGAATATGGATCCTTCAGTCCTAAGGAAGATAAGATATGCAGTCACTGCACACGTTTCCACTCCATGCAGTGCCTTTTCATTGGTGACTGACACCAAATACCCCGACACCCGTCAGAACAGTATTTGACTAACATGTACAACCCTGTGCCTCAGGTGCTGAGCTATGCTCCTATTCTCACTTTTTTAAGAATTGTCAGTGCTTCTTTTATAGTATAAATCATAGCCATGTTGGTTAAAAGAAGTTGTTAAAGCTCCTACAAATTCACCATCCAGGGAAAACCACTGTTACTTAGCTCTACAGCCTTCCAGACTCTTCTGTGTGTTTTATACATTTCTTTTTTAAAAATGGGATCAAATTGTACATGATGTTTTGTAACTTTCACTCAACAGTACCATGACTATCTTGCTGTGTCGTGTGTATTTCTACTTCTAATGGTTGCATGATATTTCATCATATGTGCCACTTTTATTGAACTACTGTTGAATTTTTAGGTTTCCAGTTTTTCACTAATAAACCGCTTTAAAGAACATTGTGTTGCTAAACCTTTCATGTGTTCCTGTTTCTTTAAGGTAGTTTGGTTTCACGTGGAGTTGAAAATATGTTAGCTTTTGTTTTTAAAGGTTTCTCACCTTGACTCCTAGAAGCTTTTAGCCATTTTGTTTTATTCAGCAGTGTTTGCAGAAGTATACCAAGGACTTGGGGGGATGGGTTTTCATTTTTGTTTTGGAGGGCTTTCAACTGAATGTTCTTCAAGTTTAAAAGTAAAGGGGCAAAAGTTTGATAAAAATCAAGAGACCAGTCAGTATTTGGACTCCTTTCTGTCATGTATTGAGTGATACTCTGGAAAAAATGTATAATATCACTGCCCTCTTGTTTCTGTTCATTCTCCCAGGAGCATTATCACCTTTCTAAATTTTACTAAGATCATAGAAGAATCATCAAATCTTTTTTCCAGCCAGGTATTTGAGTAGTGTAACCACATACTGTCAGTGTCTAGTGCAGGCTTTTGACATCACCATATCTTTACAGTGATGTGTCAAAGTACTTTTTCAAATGGCGAGGAGTGTGTCACCCAGGCCAAACTTCCTTTCAGATAGAAACTGCCACACCCTTGGCCCCCTGGTGCCTTGGCCCTTTACCTATGAGGTGAGTAATTTTCATTAGCTAAGTCCCAGTGTCCTCTGCAAGAATGGAGAACCCAGAATTGATTCATACCTATCGAGAGACATTTATTTAGAGAGGTACAGTGTGTGACTGTTACCATTTCCAGAAAGGAAAATGTCCCAAATTTACAACTGCAGTCATCAGAGCAGGCAAAGCCCGGCGACCATCCCATTCTAACATTTGGATGATTCCCAAGTAAATGGGACTTAGCCTGGGCTTTGTTGCTGATAATTCCAACTACTCACCCCATAAGCTGGATAATAAGAGATGTAAGGGGGTTCATTGGAGGAAAGGTTATACGGAAGAGGTCAGATTTACCAGAACAGGACAGCTGATTTCAAGTAAGATGAGATAAGCTACAGTTAGAAACAACTCCTGTGAAAGCCTGATGATCCCCAAGGTTTTAGGGCACATGTTTCTCCCCAGTCTGATTCTACTTTTCTCAAACAAGCAGTTCCAGGTAGTTCCCAACAACTATGCACTTGGGTGCCTGCTGGCCTTTTGTATATAGTCTACTCACATTAAAAGTGAGCTAAGACACTCCCTCCCCAGAGAAGATGGTCTTGGGCCCCCAGGGGCAGAATTGCACGTACACACAGCCTTGCATTCATTGTCCTGAATTGCCATGACTTACGGAGCTGAGCTCGAGGATGGATTTTGTCCCCTGCCCCGTAGAACACCTAAAGCTGAGTCTTATTCAGATTCTCATTTCTACAGATTTATTAATGATTCAACTTGTGTGTTCGTTTGTGTATTTGCCCCAAGAAATACTGATGCTTTAGAATATCAATATCATAGATGATACAGACCTACTTTTCTTATAGAGTAAACCACACACTGGTTAATTTTCAGTGCTCATCAATAGTTTGTGTTTTGCAAAAGCAATAATTTATTAGAGTGATGTGCTGGTTACATTTATACTTCAAGTTAACATCTGTCACCTCAGTTTAGGGTTCAATTTAGGCTTGCAATATTTCCTTTATTAAGCTTTTGTATATAGACACCCTCTAAAATGAGCTCAATTTCTTTTTCCTCTCTTCCACTTATTTTCCACACTCTTTTTCCATTTTTGTACCTATCCTCTCCCTCCCTTCAAAAACATTCCAAAAAACACTGTAAACATAAATGCACGAAGGAAAAGGACTAAATTGAAGAATGTAAAATATAAAATTCTGCTCCATTGTTCGGTATGAACAGCAAATGTGACTCTGCCTGTCTCCTAGGAAGGAGGAGACAAGGAGGGAAGCGTGTTCACACATGGTCAAGCATGTTAACCATTTGCAGACACAGATGCGCTGGTTGCTTAGGAGATGGCCGCTCGGGCCCTCAGTAGGGGCACTGAGGCCACTCACAAGAGGCCAGCTTCCCCGCCCTCATCCCAGGATGACATTTTGTGTGGATGCTGCATTGAAATTTTGGTCAAACTTGGAATATAAACAAATACAGAATGATTCACATTAGCGCTAAAATGCAATGAGTCTGAGCTTCTTCCTGTCAGATCATGGGGAACTGGACGATTCCATCCCCATGCATACATCCGTATTTCTGGAACTCTCCAGGAACTCAGGTCCACAAGCCAATCAGCTTCTCCCTCCCACCTCTCACACTCCGCGTCTAGAAGGAGGACCTTAGGCAGACACTGCTTCTTGCTGACCCTAGACCTCACCCCCATTCTCTTTGATGCCACATGTTTGCTGTGCCTATTCACTATGCCTCAGAGACAAGACAGCACCAAGGCTTCTTGTTCCCTAGAATGTTAAACCAAGCATCTCAAAAAACACAGCCCTCTCAGCATGAGGGGATCTTAAAATTTCCACACATTAAGCCAGTTCTCCCAGGCGTAAACCCTCAGCAGCATGTCTGATGAAAGTATGTTCCACCATTGGCCTCTGAAGACTTGCACCAGGGTTCTCCATTGTCCCATAGTATAGTCCATTTCTGTCTTTAAGCCTCTCTTAGAGACATGTTACCCTACCCAACACTGGCTTTGATTAGGACCATCTTCCAACAGCTACATGTTTTAACATATTTGCAACTCCGTGTTGGGAGTCAGAATCTACACTACAGGGTCCCACCCTATTGTTATTGCTATAAAATGTTAGTATGCCTTCCAGACAGGATGTCTTACTGCAAAGCCACTTCTCACAGAAATGAAGACTGTAGACTTTGGAATCAAGCGAAATTTTCAAGTCCAATTTCTACCTGCTGAGTGTTGAGCAGTTTACATAATCTCAATTCCTGTTACTTAGCCTATGAAATACAGGTTGAGATGCCTATCTCCTAGGTTTATAGCAAACAGTAGTTCTCAAAACATGGTTCCTAGGCCAGCAGTATTGGTAACACCTAGAAATACAAATTCTTGGGACCCTGCTGCGTTAGAAATCACAGTGACCAGAGCAGAGCAAAAGTTGGCAAGCCCTCAGATGGTTAAATGAAACAGCGAAGGGATTGAGTTAGTAACTGGTATGTAATAAGTAACATTCCTAGCTACTGTTTTTATCGCTATTGGAGCTTCTAAAGTAATTAACGCACTACACATTTGGCAAGCAAGTTCTCATAAAGCTCTTTCTAGTAGTTTGGCAGCTGAAGGTTTGAGGTCAAGATCTCTGCTGAATATATGAGAATACAAATTCCTACACTGTAGAAAATCATGTAGAAATGAAGTTCTTTTTACCAGATCTTAACTTAAATATGTATGCAAAGTCACCCCATCTCTGCAAAAAGGATTGGGAAAGAGCTAAGGTTATCCTCAGAAAATAGTTCAGGATCTGCTTCTACACACAGGGAGGGGGGTGGGGAGGTAGGTACAACTGCCGTTCCAATATTCTATATCATAAATTACAATCCTGGTCATTTGTGAACTAAAATTCTTCAAAATATGTGTTGCCCACTACATGATGTGATTATAAGTTTCCAGCACGCATTTATAAACATGGGTAACTGTTCCACATACCTTCCTGGTGATGCCCCCAGATAAATTGTGTGCATACTGTACTAGGAAACCAAATGAGTTGAACTTCCACACATTGTGTTTGGGTGTCATGAGACAAAAATAACTATGGTTTTACAGTAGTTCATCATAAACATTGAGTTTTTATTCAGCAAGTCCAGTGGAAATTAAGTTTGTGGTTATGTTTGCTCAGGTCAGTAATTTACTTAACCTCATAGGGCTTTAGATTTCTCATTTATAAAGTGAAAATATTAAACCAGATGATCTTTGAGATCCCTCTCACTCTTGCATCCTAATACAGTCATAAAAATCCAGCTGTTCCTGTTTTAAAAACTAAGGGTAGATACTAAATTATTAATGACCTTCAGTGACATACACAGTTCTATTGGAATGTATTATTTCTTTTATATTTTATTTTAAAGTACAAAACTCCACGTGAGTTTTCTAGAGAAGGCTTACTGACATCTACTGAGCAATGCATTAGGAAATCCTTTTCTCCCTGAACTGGCCTCATCTGACAGGAGAGGACCCACTCTAAGCTCAGACTTTCTAGCAGGTTCTCATGAGAAGATATGAACAGTGGGACTGACTATCTTACTGGGTTTTTACATCCTCTTGTGAAATGCTGCAAACATGTATTAATGTTACTAATGTTAGTATTTGTTGCTTCACTGTTTAAGGACATTTCCTTCAAACTTAGCAAAAAAAAGTGCATCTGCTCCAATTTTACAGATGAAAAAAGGTATAAATCACTACTTAATCGATTAAAAATACCTACGAAGGTCTCTAAGCCAAGTGGGAAGTGCCAGGCCATCACTACTAGGGCAGAAAGTGCAGAGAAATCTTGATGGCTGAAGTCAGAGCTCTGCCAGCTCCAAACCTCAGTGATCTCAGCTTTGGAAGTGATTCTAATGCACATTTTTGAGAACCACTTGTTTAAATAAAGCAGAGAAACCAAAACTAATTTTCAGTTTGTCACTTTAAAGCTGACTTACTTGCAGAAGCAATAAATATCATCCCCAAATAACTGCAAGCTATTAAACTGAA
>PVIC010041333.1:0-16383 GCA_004025085.1 Thryonomys swinderianus
CGGCCAGGTCCGGGATGATCAGGTGTGTGACTTTTGGCCTCTAGAAGTGACACAAATGGTCTGGAAACGACTCCTGTGGAGCTACGGAGAAATCCCTATCCGATCAGCAAAATCAGCTCACACACCGCGTCCGTCAAGAGCCACTTGCAGAAACTTTAGGAAAAATCCCTGAGCTCAGTCCTGATGCACAACAGACATTGCGATCCCCTTAAAAAAGATGCCATCCACGCGTCCCAGGCTTCCAGGCTGGGAACAGAGGCTGCCGGTCAAGGCAGACACGCCCAGAACGTGCGTGTCATCGCCTGGGGCCTCCAGGAAAGAAAGGCTCTGAAACAAACGGGAGCACCAGCAGCCTCAGGCCCTGGGAGCTCGCACAGCTTAGGAAGTCCAGCAAAAGATGGGCACAAATGCCCCTATCTCGGGCGACCGTGGCACCAGGGACGAGGGGCTCTTAAAGAACAATGGAAAATGAGGAGAAGGAAGATGACAGAACGCATCCGGCCTATGCTTTGAGGCAGGAAATGAGACGCGGAGAAGGTTGTGTCTGAGCAGCAGGGCGGGGTCCTCGCAGCGTTGTCAGGGTGCAACCCAGGGGGGCGCTTCGCACCGGAAACCCAGAGGACCCGCTGTTAGAAGAGAAAACAACTTAATGCAAGTACCACGGCACCAGGGGTTCTGGCTGTGAGCCTGAACCTCCCATTCCGGGTTATCCCACGTCAGAGGAATACTGCCGGCTGCTCTGTTTTATTTGTAGGAGCCAACACTGTTTCCCCGCTGAACAGGTGCTGGGTGCCGCCCACCGTTCATGATCCATCCGTGAGTCCGGTGGGTGCAATACAGCCCATCGGCCTTGGTGTATCGGTATAACCATCAGATGAAATAATTTCATTAGTAAAGTGAACTAGCAGAAGGAACTATAAAACACTGTGTGATGCGTCAGTGGATCAACATGACAGGCTTTTAATTTGGGAGGAAAAATATTTTTGGAAATAAGCATATCCCATCTAAGTTTTCAGAATTATGTAAGAGTGTTAAATCTCATTCGCACTGATACCCAGTATCACACTCTCCTGATTTTAAATCCTGTGACATTCTCTCCACAGAAGGAATTCATTTACTTTACGGAAAAAGCAGACACTAAGAAAATGTTATGAACTTTCACAGACATGGCTCAAGTACTGTAAGGGACACTGTTCCTGAGGTACCCAAAGGAAGCCGTCAGCCTGCGCCTCGCCTCCTTCTGAAGGAAACTTATGCCTATACTCGCCCGAGCCATGTAACTGCCACATTCACAAAATCCAGAGCCCCACAGCCCCTTGAGTAGACACACCCTGAAAAAAGGTAACTTTTTATTCAGGAAGATAAAATGCCATGGGATTTTCCCCTCAAATAACACTTGAACCTGCTGAGCATTGTCTTTTTGTGGCTAAAAAAAAGTCTTTCATGAAACTTGAAGACTACAGTCAATTTGTTTGACCTGTTACATCCAGATTGTGTAGGCCTTTCATACAATACTAATGGGGCTATAAACTTTCTTGAATACTCATAAATTCTAAGAGTAATATCAAAATCATTCTGTAGCCTGGAAGTTTGACTTCTGCTGATTAAATAGTATTAGTAAGCAACTTCCCTGAAAGCTAGTACATTTTTCATGTATGATCATACACAGTATCGACTTGTGAATGTGTGTGGACAGTGGCTGCTAGTTCGCTGAAGACATTGTTTTTGTTTTGCCCATTTCTTTCAATTTTAGGACATTTTGTTTTATGACGGTATCTTCACGGAGGAGAGAAAAGGCTCTAATTCTTCTCAAACAGTATCAGCTCAGCTCCAGGAGGTCGCACTACAGATCCCCGTGACGTCGACATCTCACTGTACAGCTCGAGCGGGTTATTTGCAAGCTCCACGCCGGCTGGGACGAACTACAAAGAAGCCAGAAAGCTCACTAGAGTCACTAAGGACCTCAGCCCTTCTGCACGAGGTGACTAGACAAACCTTACACTGAAGTGGAATTCCTTCTGACCGTGACTTGATTGGGCTCTCGGTGTCGTGCTAATAGCTTCTTAATCTGCCTTTTGTTTTGTATTGCTCACCTGTGAAAGGTAACCTGACATTAGTCTCCAAAAATGGAGTGGGAGTGAGCGCCTACCATGCCGATGCCTTCCTGAAGCTGAAGGTACTTTGGGGAGCTGCGTGGTATTATCAGGTGAGATAGCTGTGTACAGGACTGAACAAACAGAAATTGTAAAACGTCAGGTCAGGGTTGGCCCCACCCACACTGCAGGAGGGAGAAAAGACACTCCATAGAAAGCGCCGGCTGGGGAGACTCACGCGAGAGGCAGGAAGTGATTCCACCACATGGGTGGGTGCAGCGGACAGAGGCGGAGGAAGTGTCAAGATATTTCCTTTCCACTCACACTGCACCATCTTATGATACCTAGGTACCAAGGCATTTTCTTTGCATCTAGACAGTTTTTCCAACCTTGATAATCTTAAAATGCCAATATTCCTGGCAGGGCAACACCGTAAAGCACAGGTGACAAACTAGAATCGCATCGGTGCCTTAAACAAATAATCTGACTACCAAATCTAAGCCACTGAAAAACTGAGTTCTGGAAAAGCTAACGAACAAAAGGTGTCTAAAGATACATAAAAGAATCAACCCACGAGGTTGGTTATTGTGAAAGCCTACCTCACAGTATGTTTATGAGAGTTACAAATAGCCCATGACCATTTTTTTTTTTTTTTTGAGACAGGATCTCGCTTTGTAGTTCAGGCTGGCACTGAACTCACTATGTAGCCCAGGCAAGCCTCGAACTCAGCAATCCTCCTGTCTCTGCCTCCCGAGTGCTGGGATGACAGGCATGAGCCACCACGCCCGGCACTGTGGTATGTGGTATTGACGGCTGGTGGGCGTGAGTCCCCACGCCCAGCATTGTATGTGGTTTCCAGGGATCGAACTCAGGACCTTGTGCTTGCGAGGCAGGCGCCGGAACCACTGAGCTAACCCTGCAGCCCCCAGCCCACGACCTGTGCACAAACCTCAGTCAAGGCTGATGAAACCCAGTCAATCCTACCTGCCTGAGACAGAAGGTCGGCGACACGAGCAGAATGACACCAGAAAGGTGCATAAAGTGTGCACAGACATGACACAGATTAAACAGCTCCCCGCTAGCACGGACGAGGTTGGACCAAATGCCAGTTTCAAGCAAAAAATACCACGAAAGCCCCAGCCTGCAGGGGGTGCAAAGACACACTGTGCCCCAGCCTGCACGCTCTGTCCTGAAAAGCAGCACGGAAGCCGTGCCTCTGGCCGCCCAGGGAGATGCTGGCCTCCGTCCCCGCAGTGGCCACCGACAGGGAGGACTGCTAAGGCAGCGCCGCTCCTTTCCCGTCACTTCTCGGCCTCAGAGGAGCAGCCACGTTTCTCCAAAGTCACCGTTTGCTCTTCACTTTCAATGATGGAAATATGGTATCAATCTTGCAAAATATACAGTAAAGCTTTTCTCAAGAACTGAGAGAGAAATCTAGAAATTTGATTGGATTTTGATTCTCCTATCTGGAAACAAAACCAAACCACCACGATTTTCTTCATCTTCCATGGTCCCAGGTTCAACCCCTGAGTGTCTCCCTGTGCAGGGAAACCCCATCACCAAAGGGAATGTTTTACTGAGTATTTCCTTTGGGGAACTGCATAGTTTGTTAGTATATGTGCTGTCGAAGCGAGCACGGAACTGGATAGTTTTTTTGAAAAATACGTCATCTGTGCCAGGAAGGACAGGGATCCAAATTTCTTTCCTTTCTTGTCCAGTGCTTTTCTCTCCTACTTTAACGTGCTTGAGGACAACTAAAGGTTTTGCACCTTAAACGGGAAAGGCACACATGCCCTTCCTGTGGCTTTTTTCCCCTTCAAAGTCACATCAACTCCATTCGTAAGCACTGGCCCTGTAGAAGTGACTGGCTTTGCCAAGTCTACAAAGTCCTGGCTCCTACAATTTCTCCATGCCTTATCAGCTCCACTCACAAACGCAGCCAGGTTTTGTTTTGTTTTGTTTTGTTTTGTTTTGTTTTGTTTTGTTTTGTTTTTGAGACAGGGTCTCACTTTGTAGTTCAGGCTGGCCCTGAGCTCACTATGTAGCCCAGGCGAGCCTGGAACTCAGCAATCCTCCTGCCTCTGCCTCCCGAGTGCTGGGATGACAGGCGTGAGTCCCCACGCCCGGCACTGTGCTATGTGCTATTGATGGCTGGTGGGCCTGAGTCTCCACGCCCAGCACTGTATGTGGTGACCAAGTGCAGCCAGTTTTGTTCTGTTTTTCTGCTTTATGTACAGCTGCGGAAGCACTGTCTTTTAAATACATACTTTATGAAAGCTGTGCTTCTGAAGAAACCAGATTATGACCTTCATAGCTTTGGCCATCAGTTTCCTTAGCGCATCTCCTAACTATTAAATTGATGCAGTGTATTTATTATAACAGGATGCCAACTACAAAGCACTGGTCTCTGGGTTGGGGGAACTAAATGTCATAACAGACCACCCTCGGACCTCAGCGACTTGACATTAACTATGGCGTGGAAAGTGTGAGGCCGGTGTTCCTGGTCAGGAGCTCTCTTGGGTGGCCGTTCCGCAAGCAGTGACAGTGGAATCTGACCTCCCTCCCACACGTGGCTCACCACGCTATTATCTTTCCTTTCGTTGCACGCAGGCAGGAAAGAGCGTCCGAGAACAACCGTAGGAATGCCTTTGGGCTAGGACTGGAAGTACTTCTACTTATATTTGAATTTTCCTGTTTTCTTTTTTCTTAGCACTTCTGCGATCCCATTTGCATTTCCTCTCTTTGAACATAGTCATACACCTCACTGATGTGCCAAAAGAACAGAGAAATGGTGTCTGGTGCACCCACAGGAAAAAGGAGACACTGTGAGAATGAACACCTTTGTTTCAGCCATAATTATGCTCCAGGCACGGTATGGAAGACGATGGAGCCCCGAGGTAAACCAGATGGCTTTCTCTATAGCATTTTGTTTGCTGCCAAATTATACTTGTCCTGGCCCCCAAACCTCCAGTTTAACTAGTGTTAAGACTGAGATACCTTGAGTAGATCTGAGGATCTATTTTCTTGGTCTATGCTCAATGCTTTCCTGAACTTCCTGCTCTACTTCCAAACTTCCTTCTAACTGTTTAACCCTCGGGACTTCGAGAACTGACTTCCAATTTAACACGTACTTTCTTTCCATGGTCTTAGCAAACACACTACTCAAGTCAGTTTCTGATATCCCCTTCTCTATGGGCCATTTCTTTACCCTTTCAAATATTTATTTAAGAAAACACTACATGCTACTGTAAGTCAGATACTCACAGTAGTTAAGCACTGAGGAGTCTTTTCAGGTAACGTCTCTCCCCAAAGTTGTATTTGAAGTCTTAACTCTCAATGACTGAGGTTAAATGAGGCCAACATGGTGAACCCTACTTAAACACAGCCGGTATCCTTCTAAGAGGAGGCTGAGCCACACACATGCACGTGCGCACACACACAGAAAAGCCACTTTGTGAAAACACAGCTCAAGGGTGGCCATTAGCACACGAGGGGAAAGGCCCCCGAGGAAGCTGATCTTGCCAACACCTCGATCCTGGATTTCTGAGCTCCAGAACCCCGAGAAAATGTATTTGATTCAACCAGTGTTTGGTGCTTTGTTATGAAAGCCCTAGAAACAGAAGCAGATTTTACAGAGAAAAAGAAAACAGCGAAAACCCTTTGTGTAGCCCCAGACATTGACCTCCACGCTCCCTACCGCTCTCCTCCACTTAGCACAGTCCCCCCAACCGGCCTCTTCCTCGGGAAGCCGCTCTGCTGGGCTGGCTGGAAGGGAAGCTCCTTCCACGTTACTCTGGCAGAGGGAAGGCTCCGACACGGCTCCTCTCAAACTTTCCCAGACACCGTAGTAGCATAACCCACCGTGCGTAGAAGTTGTGGCTTAAATACACACGGTTCTTGATAAAAATTTTGGAATATAGGAAATGCCTTTGCGATATCTGTTTAATGAAAGCGCTTCCGTTTTCTGCAGAAAAGAGCAGGTATCTACAGCTGATTTCTCAGTATCACATCAAGGCGGCTTCTTGATTCTTACACTTCAAGAAGCATCTTATCCAACAGCAAACTTTGTTTAAGCCAAGTTCAAGGCTGTCATTAGCAGGTTTACTACCTCACCCAACAAATAATCCAGTGTCTTTCAGGTGTTTCAGGCATTTAAAATTGAGACTATGGAGAATACTGCCAAGGCTGTCAAGGACTCGGATGATAGTTATGGTTCCTCCCTCTAAGAATGCCACGCTCCAGCTCCTGGAGCAGAATCACTAGATGGTTTCTTCTCTCTGATCTCTAACAGTAAGGGTCTCAGACTCGAGCTACCCAGTTTTCTAACTCCTGCTCTTCCCACTTGTGTCATGCCAGGCCCGGCAGGGCACCACCGAGCTACTGCCTCCAAAATGATTAGGAATTTCAAGAGGGTGGCAGCAGAGCGCCCTGCGGCCAGGCACCCCGTGACAGGCGGAAGACCTGGCCCTGAAGGCGCTGGCTACAGGCTTTCTCACCTCTCCGCTGGGATTTCAACCAAGACAAAACGATCACTGAAGCTGTTCTGATTTGACACACTCATCTCTCTCCCTTGAGCACTCAAAGTCCAAGCTCGTTCCAGAGGTAGGTAATGCTACCGATTCATCTGCCGCTTAACTACCGCGGACTGACAGACTCTACCCAGGTACGAGAGAGAAAAATACTTCAGGACATGCAGAAAAGCCGCGGTCAGTCAGTTTGGGGAAGGACGTGAGCTTCGGGAGCCCACTTCTTCCTAAGACCAGTGTGACTTCTTCATGACGAAACCGCTTCTCTGCAAACAGGGGCTGTGGCTGTGTCCTCCTGTTCTAAAGCCCCGGGCGGCCATGGGCGGGGCTTTGTCTGGAACCTCAAGGGCACTAGGACTGCGGGCACGAGCGCTGCCCGGCCGAGCTGCCTGGATGACAGGGGAAGACAGACTCTGGTAAGGCCCCTTGTGGTTTCTGCGGTCTTCCACCGCCACGGCTGCTGACCTCTGCCACACTGCCCTGCAGCCGGGTGATTATGGAATGAAATTTCTGTGAACTGAAACCCAAAGAGATCTTCCCCCTTTGACCTCGGTTGTTAGGTATTTTGCCCCGTAACAAGAGAGAAGTAACTCAGTCAATGGCCATTTATTATGAATGCTACTGGGACAAGTGATTCATTAAATTTGGATGTAGGTTAACTATGATTTTATTTAAACGTGATTCCAGGTTCCCTAATAAACTATCTGTTCTGTGCTCAGAGATCAACTATAAACACAGCAGATCAAATATGCAAGCCCAAACTAATTTATTCAGTGTTACTCTTTATTATAAAAAAAAAATCCAATGGAAGATGCGACATGAGTTTAACGTTCTGAATATGGACACTTTGAGATCAACGGAAACATTTCAATCCAAAACATTTTAAAAATATACTTGAACTTTTTTCTGGTTTAAATCCCAAAATTTGCAACTAAAATATATTTAAGAAATGCTTTCTGTTTTGTATTCAAGTCAAAATGCTTATGAAACAAGCTTGTGAAATCCAATCCATCTTTTCAGCTCCATATGGAAACCTTTGTGAAAACGGAGAGTGAATCTTTTTACTTCCTTTAAACAACTCCCACCTCAGCAGTTTCTATTTTATGAGTTGATTACGTAATAATTTTCATGTTTATTTGTACAAGACTTATTTCCTCTTTTTAAAAGTCTCTGTAAGAGTATGAAGAACATTTATTATTTCTATGTATAAAACCATCCAATCATGATCTCATCAGTCAATCCACCCATGAATGTAAGATTCTCATGCCACAATCATTTCCAAAAGCCCATTAGCAACCAACCCTTCTATATAGCAAGCACCTAAGGAAAACCCTGGCAGTCAACCGTAACATTCTACTATTCAAAATAGTGATTTGAACCGATATTTAATGATGAGCAGTTGTACTCAATTTGCAATTGGCCCACAGAAGTGCATCTTCCTGATCAACGGTACAGTCACTCGACATTTCATGTAAAATAACTGAATTTTCTCACTAGAATATGGGCCAAAGTTCCTCATGAGACCAAAATTGATATGGAGCACAAGGAGCTCACTTCCCTTCTTGTCTTTTCCCTGGCTTAAACTTCCATCATTAGGTACACAACTCTAAATAGTAAGGATTTCTTAATGAAAGGAATGCATTACACTGTATTATATGCATATATTATATAGTCTAAAACTGTATTATGTAAGGATTTCTAGAGAAGAGTTTCTTTATCTTCTTAAAATACAGACTTCAGAGTCTGACTCCAATCCTTCTGAAGTAATCTCCAAGTTATCAACTACTTAGATCTTTCATTATTATCCATTTATTTATCTTGAGAAACTCAATCTCTGGCACAAGCTCCTCAAATGATAATCTGTATGTTAATGGAGAAATAGTCATGCAAGTCTCATTTATGACTATTAGCAGGAGTGTACCTATGAGGTACCTGATGGTGCTCTTGAATGCCACTGGAATATCATTTTCATTATTTTCACCAATGATACATACAAAGTTCATAATAAACAAAAATCAGTCTCATTTCCACTCTTAGACTACTAAAGCAAACATCTCTTTGGTTTTATCTACCTCGTAGTTTACTATCATTAAAATCTCAACAGACTGTCATGATGAGAATATGTATTTTAGGAATTATTTTCACTAGTACTTGACATACCCCTTTGATGTTTTAAGTTGGAAATTTTCATCTCAGACACGACGGGTATTTGGAGTTACAATCTCTCTCCCTTTTGTAACAGTTATACAAAATGGTCTAATACAATGCTCTAAGACTTGCTTTCTTTGAACAGCTTTAATTTTGAACAAACCTTATGAAAACTCTAAGCCTTAACTTTTTTAGTCTGTCACTGAATTTGACTAACTATCCAAGTGTTGTAAGGATTTAATGAGAGAATTTACATGAAAGCATTTTTTACAGGAAAGGATTTTGTACTTAATAAATATTTTACCCATAAAGTTTAGTTCTAGTATGGTAGAGAACTATTATTGTTTAATGACTTGAAAACTTCTCTTACCCCTTTTGACTCTATCAAGATCTTTCCTTAAATCTCTATTATTTAGGGGAGAGGATCCCAGATCTGTGGTCTCAATAATATAATAAATTTATTTTAAATAAAACAGAGAGACCATATAATCTACTCAAATGAGGCACCTACACTGTAAGGATGCAATTAATTATTTTTTCCCTGACCAACAAGAATTCCTAGAGCAAGCCCAATATGTAGGCAACTTGTCTGTATGAGTCAACTTTCTGACTCTCTATCCCTCATTATGATCTATGCTTCCATTCTGCTTTCCTTCAACTGTTGTTCCCCTAGGAGCTAGGCTGAATAGCTACGGGCTATTTCTACCTCAGAGCTTAGCTCCTCTTTGGTAGCTAATATCTATTTCTGTTCAAATTTTACCACTAATATCATTTTCCAAACAAGATCCCTTTGTCCTCCCAAATAAAAACCACCTTTCCCCATCTCCATTATTTCCTCAACAGATCAAATTTTCCCTTCATACATTTATTACAAGATATAATTTATAATGTGGTTAAATTCTCTATTAGTTTTGCATTACTATGGTGAAACTTCTGGAGCAGGTTAACTTTATAAAATAACACAAAACTTTATTTAGCTCATGATTCTGGAAGTTCAGAGTCCAAGACCAGGCAGCCCCACTGGTTTGGTCTCCAGCGAGGACTTAGAGAAGTGTGTGTGGGAGGAAGAGATGCTACCTTGAGAGAAGAAAAGCGGAGAGCTATTCAGCCCGGCCCTTAGGGAAACCTGCTCTTGTGAGAATTCAGCGGCTCTCATGAGAACTATCCTAACCCTTCCCAGAGGCAGTACCACTAAAGGTCTCCTACTGTGCCAGTCTCTTACCGGGTACATCACAGCCCATCCTGCCACTCTCTAAATCCAAGCTTCCAACACACAAATCTTTGGTGGACACATTCAAACTGTATCTAAACCATCACCACTTTTGTCTAACAAAAATATGAGCCAGTACTGTAATTAAAGTCTCTTTGGTGTTGTTTAAGTATTGATTAGAACAATGGCTAACTCAAACAAAAAAGAGTTTATTAATGTCTATTAAATTAAATGTTTATTGAGCAACTATGAAAATACTTATATTATAATTGAGAAGTAGACTACTCTGTCACAGAAATTATTAATTCCAGACAGTGCCTTATACAAAACATATCAAAAACAGTAAGAGAAAAGGTATTCAATAAATGGTGCTAGAAAAACTGGATATTAACATGTAGAAGGTGAACATCTGACTCTAGCTCTGTACACAAATCATTTCAAGATGAATCAAAAACCTTAATAATGTAAGAGCTAAGTCTCCAAAAACTATTAGAAGAAACATTGGTACAGGTTATGTCTTCCTGTATAGGACTCTCCAAAAGCACAGAAAACAAAACAAAAATTCAGCAATAGAATGACATCAAACTGAAAGCTTCTATATAGCACACAAGAGTTAAGAAATAACCTACAAAAAGGAGAAAATATTTGCCAATTATTCATCTGACAGTTAATATTCAAAATATACAAGGAACTAAAACTTAATTTAAGTAATCTAATTTTTAAAAAATAAGAAATAAGGAGCCGGAGATTTAGCTCAGTGGTTTCAGTGCCTGCCTCACAAGTGCAAGGCCCTGAGTTCAATCTTGGTAACCAAATACAATGCTGGGCATGGTGACTCACACCCACCAGTAATCAATTCCACATACCACAGTGCCGGGCGTGGTGGTTCAGGCCTATAATCCTAGCACTCGGGAGGCAGTGGCAGGAGGACTGCTGAGTTCGAGGCTTGCCTGGGCTATCTAGTGAGCTCAGGGCCAGCCTGAACTACAAAGGGAGACCCTGTCTCAAAAAAAAGAAATGATCTGAACAATACTTCTCAAAAGAAGATGTAAATGTCCAGCAAATACAGAAGAAAGGGTCCATTATCATTTGCATCAGGGAAGTACAAATCAAAACTATGCTGAGCTACCATATTGCCCTAGTTAAAAAAGATAATTAAAAATTAATTGATAATGATAAAGATAAGAAAAATGATTATACATTACTTAAGGAAACATACATTGGTACAGCTACTGAGAACACTATAGCAGTTTCTTGGGAAAAAGAAACCCAAAAATTGATCTAATGATCAATTTTATGATCTACTGATCCCATTACTGAGCTTATGCCCAAAAGAGATAAAGTCAGCATAAAAAAGATTCTTATGAATCCCAGCACTCGGGAGGCAGAGACAGGAGGATTGCTGAGTTCGCGGCGGCTTGCCTGGGCACCGTAGTGAGCTCAGGGCCAGCCTGAACTACAAAGCGAGACCCTGTCTCCAAAAAGCAAAAAAAAAAAAAAAAAAAAAGATTCTTATGTACATGTCTATTACATTACCACTCATAATAGCTAAGATAACAGAGTCAGGGCTGAAGGATTTAGCTCAGTGGTTCTGGCATCTGCCTGGCAAGCACAGGATTTTGAGTTTGAACCCTGGTACCACATACAACAATGCTGGGATTGGTGGCTCATGCCTGTAATCCCAGCACTTGGGAAACAGAGGCAGGAGGATCACTGTGAGTTTGAGGCTTGCATAGCAAGCTCAGGGCCAACCCGAACTACAAAGTGAGATCCTGTTTCAAAAAAAAAAAGTGAGTCAGCCTACATGCCAATCAACACAATTTTTAAAAATCTGCATATGTACATAATAGAATGTTATTCAGCCATAAAAAAGGATGCAATCTTATCATATGCAGCAAAATGAATAGGACTGGAGAACAGTAATTATAAGTGAAACAAACCAGAAACAGAAAGACAAATATTACATATTCTATCTCATACGTGGCAACAGCAAAAAAAAAAAAAAAAAGTCAACTTTTTTTTGAAGGCCAAGAAAGCCATGGTGAAGATGGAAATCAGGGTGGTTGGATACAATATCAATGTAAAGAAATATTACAGTGAGTCTGACTAATATGCACAACTATTATGTATTAATACAAAGCCTGGGGCTTTTAATCATTTTCATATGTAAAAGTTATAGGGGATTTTTTGTTGTTTTTCTTTTTTGAGACAGGGTCTCGCTTTGTAGTTCAGGTTCGCCTTGAGCTCACTATGTAGTCCAGGCAAGCCTCGAACTCAGCAATCCTCCGGTCTCTGCCTCCCAAGTGCTGGGATGACAGGCGTGAGCCACCACACCCAGCACTGTGGTATGTGGTACTGATTGCTGGTGGGCATGAATCACCACACCCAGCAATGTATGTAGTTATTGGGAATCAAACTCAGGACCTTGTGATTGGGAGGCAGGCAGAACCACTGAGCTAAATCTCTGGCCCCAAGGTATTTTATTTTCAGTAATGCAAGCAAGTTTCATAAGAGATAAATCTACCTTTCTGAACAAATTCTTGAACAACTGCTAGTTTAGAGTGAAAACATTACACCATCCAAAACAAGTGAAAGAAAAATATTGCACCAATACTATAGAACACCTAGATGCTTAGCAGTACTTTTGTCTGAGCAAAATAAAAGCTTAACATTCCACACAGTACTTGTCTCTGTAGTAACCGTAGAAGTATAACTTTATGGCCCTCCGGGTGGTAGAACATGGACTGGCCCATGGAAAGGGCAAGTTACTAACAGACTCTGTCATAATGAAACCATCCAGGATAGTGTCCAGTGAATTGCAGATTCTTTTGTAGGGTACAGTAATGTGCAAAAAAAAAAGAAAGAAAAATGAAAAAGGAATTTATAAAACCAGATTTAATTATATGTGCCATTTTAGGAATCATACTAAGGAAGTTGGTACCACATAAAAAGGCAAATAAAAGAGAAGCCAACAGAAAAGCATGTACAGGTAAATGAACAATATGTCAGTGTCACATGTTTCAAAACTCATGAAATCTGTAATCCTGTTTTCACCTTGATTTTGGCTGATATATCTATATATATAAGTATATAGATATATCTAGATACATACATACAAAAATAGATAGATAGCTATCTTATTCTGTCTAAACAGATCTTCAGGAAGTCCAACAAACTACACCCCTGTGCTTGCAGCCTAACTAGTCCACGTATCAAATCAGCAGAGTCTGTTTACACATGGCTTTCTTCCCGTGTTTAGATTCTGTTGAAGATTCAGGATAATAGTTTTCTGGTTATTTTACTGTCTAAATAGTCAAAATTTGTTATGCAGATGATAATATATAAACACCTCAGAGGAAATTTTATTTTCTTAAAACTTTTTCCTTCTGTTTTTTTGAACTAATTATTAAACCCATGGCCTCACACATGGAAATACTTGCTCAACACTGAACTGCACCTCCATAACAGAAAAATTTCTTTGACAGTGTAGGCATAGTTAGAAAGAAAAAAATCCAATAATAGGATAACACAAAGAAATAAGAACCTCCCTTCCATTTGTCCAGTGGGTTTTATGCTAAAGTGATACATTTGTTTCTTGCTTAATAATAATCCAAAGTACCACTCAAAAGGCTGAGGTGGGAAGATTGCTACGAGTTTGAAGCCAGCTTGGGCTACATAGTGAGTTCAAGGCTACCTGGAGCTACATAGCAAGATTTTGTCTCAAAAAACAAAACAAAAAGAACAATTACAGGACCAGGGTGGCTTCTGAAAAACAAAATAACATTTATATCCAAGAATCCTTCAATATCCTGAGACTTTCCTCTCACGAGAAAAAAGAATGCTAGCGATACTTTAAATAAAGCACTATTTGTAAAGTATCCTACTGTGACAACACTGGCAGCTGGACTACTGCCAGTGCCATAAAATCTCCAACTTATATTCATTTGTTGAGGAAATAAAATACTGGATTCTTTTTAAATTTATGATACATTTATACTCCTTGGCATTGGATAAACATAATTTATCTATGAAAGTGGCAGTGATTTACAGATTATCTTTGAGCAACAGCTTGATATAGGGAAAAGAGCTATAAATAATTAACAGAAAGAAATTTCAATGCTTCAGAATAAAAATGAGTTAACTATTTCAGGACTTCATTTTCTTCTGGATAAGAGTTCTAAAACAATGTGAAGTTTTAGATATAGATTCAGCAGTTCTAAAACGTTAAATCCTCAATAGACTCATACTCAACAGTCCATACTAAGAACTACCCAGAGAAGGAGGTGGCAAGTTTATGAGCTGAGTTCACGTTTATACATGGGCTTCAGAATATCCAAAAGTAAAAGCATTTTTTTTTTGAGACAGGGTCTCGCTTTGTAGTTCAGGCTGGCTCTGAGCTCACTAGGTAGCCTAGGCCAGCTTCGAACTCAGCAGTCCTCCTGTCTCTGCCTCCCGAGTGCTGGGATTAGAGGCTTGAGCCACCACACCCGGCAGTAAAAGCATTTTTAAATGATATTTTATATTATGGCCTCATTTCTCAAAGACATTTTAAAATAAACAATTTAAAACATTAAATTTTAAAATAAACAAGTTCTCAAAAACAATTTAAAATAATTTTTAAACTTTGAATTTTAAATGTCCATCAATTGCTGAAAATAAGCAATAGATAGGTCTTTTACTGCAACTTATATATACTCTAAGACTCAAAGTACACTCAATACTTTCTCCAAAAGCTCTCAACAACAATCCAATATAATATTTGTAGTTTCTTGAGCAATTTCATGGAAAATTTGCTAACATTACGTTTACCATTAAAGACAACTATACGTAATTTTCAGATTTTTCTTTGTATCCTAATGAACTTTTAGAAGGCTAATCAAAATGGTATATGTCTTAGAAACGCATTTACTATAAAAATAAGCCACTGCTTTTCAAGGTTCATTAATAGCCACTCCTATGTACCCCAGGAGCTCTTTCCAAATTAAGATTTAAAAACTGACATTACAAACATGTGCAGAAATACACAAAAAAATTGTACATAAAAATTAATGATCTCCACTTCAATAGGATCTTTTCCTTAGAGAATATCCTTTCCACTCTCATGTTCTTTTTGAGAAGGAACTACATACCATACTTGGCACAGATGAGAGATTTAAACTTTCACTAGGTTTAAAAATTTCTAAATATTTTTCCTAGTTTTTTACATCAGAAAATCACTTTCACTTTCACAGCGAGACCTAATCTGAATAAGGTAAAGTTGACCAACACATCCGGATGTTTTCATTCTTAAAGGCAGATCATGGGCAGAGCCTAGAAATTAAGTCCTTGAAGCAGGGCACATACTAAGGACAGACCTTCGCAGTCAATGGCCGCCAACAGTATCGACTGGGAGGCAGTTTATTTGGTGAAGAGGTTTCATATGGAAAGACATTAAAAACATTAAACTGTGAGCTGCCAACTCTGGAAGCAAAAATTTTCTACAAGTATTCCCAAAACAGGGTTTCAGTTTTTCCCTTGAACGAGTCAGTTTTAACCTAAAACTTAAAAGTCCTCCAGTTTAGAAGGTTAGACAGTGTTAGTATGTTAAGGGTCCTGAGATTCAACACTTGAACCCTGGGAATGGTGGAAATAGCGAACATCTGATTAAAAGGTATAAGCCTGAAACAGACAAAAAAAATCAGAAAATTCAGAATTAAAGATGAACTGTCTGTAACTCGCTCTGCTAAGCTTTTTGGAGGCTCTTAACAATGAGAGCCATTTACAGCTCTAAATCTAGCAAAGAGAAAGGAAGAAATATCATTCTATTTCTTTGATAGTTTTGTTAAGCAATATACTTGGTTAATAATATAATTAACTTGATTTCTTTTTTTTTCTTTTTGGAGACAGGGTCTGGCTTTGTAGTTCAGGTTGGCCCTGAGCTCACTATGTAGCCCAGGCAAGCCTCGAGCTCAGCAATCCTCCGGCCTCTGCCTCCCGAGTGCTGGGATGACAGGTATGAGCTGCCACGCCTGGCTACATAATTAATCTGAATTTCAATCAGTTCCTTAGGTCTCTATCACATGTCAGTGTAAAGTTATTTTAAATCAGAGCAAATTAAAGTATATTTTCTCCCATGTGTTATGAAGTTGACTCTGACACTACTGAAGCATATCCAAGTTGAGTTATTATTCACTGGTACCTTGACACTGATGTGTTCACTACATGAAGCACTTTGCACACTGTTTGCTACACAATCAACAGCCTGCTAAGATCTCAAAACACTCATTAGGATGGGTTACAATTTATTCTGAATTCCTGTCCTTTATCTGTTTCAGACCTTGTAGTCATTAATCTAATATCTACTTCCACCATCTATTTCCATCTATATTAGTCTCTATAATCACCCTCATCATTATAATACCAATAG
>PVIC010041334.1:0-16287 GCA_004025085.1 Thryonomys swinderianus
CATCCCGTGTCCTGCTCATGCTCGCTCGCTGCCGCCTGGAAGCCATTCAGATCAGCTCCACTCAGAACCCTCCCGGGGTTCCCTGCTTCCTCCTCCACCAGATCGCGATCTCTCTGCCAGGTTTGCAGCTCCCTAGTCTGCTCCTGTCCCTCCTGATGCCTCCTCCCCAGTCCCAGTGCAGCCCGGGTCCCCTCTCCAGAGGAGAAATCTTTTTCAGAAGAAGTGAGACTTTGAGAACAAAGTGGACTCGATCTCTTCTGAACTGCTTAAGTGTAAATGTCATGTAACCCTTTTGAGCCTGGGTCGCCTTGTGTGTTAAACGGGAATAATACAAATGGTCCCGTCGAGGCATGGGTGGGCTGAGTGAGATCATGTGTGTGAAGTGGCCCGCTCTGTCCCTGGCCCACGGCAAGCAACTAAGTAAATGTGACTGTCCTCTCCCCAGTTCTTTCCCTGTGATCACCTCTCTCTGTGTCATCACTTTTCTCAGGGTTTGCCAGGGATTGTGGCTCACCCTGAGCACCACATGTTCAGGACGGGATGCACCTTGCTCTGACTGTGCCAGGCTGCCCAGCTGCCCACAGTCCACTGGATTCCCTTATCGCTGAGGTCCCAGGCTCTGCCCTCCAAGGCCAGCTCTGTGCCAAGACTGGAGAGCTGTGGTCTCCCGGCTTGCTCAAAGGCAGCTGCTGTGTGCCAGCTGGGCCAGGGGCTGAGCCTTTGCTTTCCCGGATCTCTAGCCTCCAATGAATGACAGGAAAGTACAGAAAATCTTGTCTGTGCCTTTCTGAGGCTGGAAACCACAGGATCTATATCAATATCTCTAGATGATATAGATACAGACATATATATATATATGTATATAGATAGATAGGTATTTAAAGCCACCTTTATAAAATGGAGTATACTTGAGTAATTGAAACTAAAGCTTAAAAAAGAAAATGGGAAAATTACTCTCAAATTTGTCATGCGAAGCATTAATATGAACAGTATATTTCACCAAATGTGCAAGTGCATCATGACCTAACAAATAGAGGCAAAAGCATAGATAAGAGGTAAAAGCATAGATAGTTCAATACGAGAAAATTCAAAGCGTCTTACAAAAATATCCAATGTTACTGGTAATAAAGTAAATGTAATTTTAATCCTTAAGAAGGTACTACTTAACCCACTAGATTAAAGAATGCTTTAAAATAATAAAACCCAGTGCTATAAAGGCTGCAGAGAGACTGGTACACTCGCAGAATGCTGTGGACTTTGTAAATTATTATAATCATTTTGAAAGGCTATTTGACCATGTATTTCGAGAGCCACGAAAATGTTTCTGTCTCTCGGTTGACAAGACAACTCTCATGGCAAGCTAATCATACAAAACAAAACTATGTGCGTGAAAGTAACCTCTAGAAGGCTATCCATGATACTGAACACATGAATAATCTAAGTGTCTAATGGCAGGTGAACCCTGTGTCATCGCAGGTAACATCGCATAGCTGCCAAATGGGAATTCAAGACCTTTCTTTGACCATCTCGCTATGGCTTGATGCCCTCATCTTGAACTGCACAAGGAATCAGAAGACCGGCTCTTGGGTCCCGGCTCCTCACTTCAAGGTCGTGTGTGCGGCCCGTCTGCCTTGGTCATCTCTTTCCTCCCCGAGGTTAATCTCTCCACCTGTCTCCGGAGCTTCTCTGCCTCGTCTTCCTATTACTAGGAATGTCTACTCTCCCTCGTCTGTCTGCTCTTCCTAAAATTGGCCCAGCCTCTTTTCCACACCTTTCTTATTTCTGATGTCGCCACTTTGAAGGAGAAGCTCCCCTTGAGCCCGCACGTCTGTCTCGCTGCCGTGTTCAGGTCAAAGCAGCCGCGGAGGCCCCGCCCCTCTGCCCTCCGGCTACGCCCTGCGCGCTGCTGGGCCCGCGTTTCCAGCAAAGCCGCCAACGACTTCCTACTTCTTAAGTTCACGGAACACTTTTCCTTCCTTCGCTTTACCTCGCTTGATCTCTCCTGAAACTTTGCTTCTCTCCCTCTTTGACTTTCACACTCCGCCATCTCTTCTTATAAGCCCAAGTTTTTCTGTGGGTTGCTTTTGGGCTGCTTTTTTTTTTTTTTTTTTTTTTTTTTTTTTTTTTTTTTTTTTTTTTTTTTTTTTCCTTGCTGCACGGCTCTGCCTTCTTCCACCAGCCCTGCACTGTGTTTTCTTACCTGGCCGACGGGCCAGGACCAGTGGAGGTCACTTTACCTGCAAGAGACAGTCACGGGCCTCTTCACTGGGCTTGTTGACTCCCTACAACTGCAATCAGGTAAAGAGGGTTCAGATTCTGACTTTTTCACATAACGAAGTTATTCCACCTCTTAAAGTCTCGGTTTTGTATAAATTGGGAATTAGTAATGATCTCCAGCCCAAGAAGTACCTCATAAATGGTACACATTGATTGAGGTGCAGAGATGATTATTAGTAAGACCATTAATAATAATAGATTTGGGTATATCTGCGATTCCGGTCTAGACTCTGCTGATCTTTAGAAAACCCCTGTATTCAACATTATACTGGTGACTTTTAGCTGTCTCCTTCTTCAAACTCAAGGTGTCTTTAATCACACTGACCATTTTGCCCCACCCCAACCCTTCTTTTGAACACCCGAAAAGTAGGAGATATCCTTGGGACTTACTTACTCTGTATCTATGTCCGTCTCCCCACTTCCGTAAAACGTCCCAGAAAACGTTCCAAGTGGAATTCCCCAAGCTCATAACCACCGCAAAATGTAGACAAGGTAAACACTGAACACGTGACCTCCTATAAGAGGGGACCAAGGAACAGAAGGAGCCTGGTCTCCGAGCTCAGCGCAGTGCCACCTACCAGGCAGAGAGGTCTGTTCTGAATCTCGTGTAAGAAACAATCCCCTCATAAATTGTGCCACCAGGATTTTTAAAACTGTAATCTCACAGCAACTAAAGGATTTTAACTCATATAATGTCCAAATTATCTGGAGGGCCCAGCAACAACTCCAATTCTTCCACCGAAGCCTAATAATACCCCTTCTCCAGTAGTAGAGTTTGAACCTAGAGCTTCTCCACCACTGAGCTGCATTACTATTTCTACTGGCCTTGTTACTAGCCTTTCACACAGGAGCCTCCATCGTGGACACGGGGAGAAACCTCTCTTGAATGGCTCAACCCCAGGCCCTTCTGGGAACTCATGTGCCCTCCTGAAAAGGTCACGGGGACAGAATCTGTGGCTGTGAGGGGCAAGCAGCTGCTCTGGCACACAGAGCGGGCCGGACCCCAGGGCCCAGGGGCCTGGGATCCAGATGGCAACGGAAGTGCTGCTCTTTGTACCACTCATCAAGCCTCACGTGCCCCCATGACCCAGCCAGAGGAAAAGAGGAGCAGACCTGCATAGGGGACAACAGGCCCAGGCCTGCGAGGGGAGCGGTACTTTCTCCCCACTGATAACCCCAGGGCCCGCCCTGGCCTCTGGTACCCAAGCAGAGCCCATCAATGTGGCAGAGAAAAAAAGAACCCTCTCAAGTCTCAAGTCTCAAGTCTCAAGTCTCCCGCTGCGCTCCAGCACCCGAGACACCTCACTTCACCACTCTGAATCTCACTGCTCCATCAGCAAAGATAATAACTCCTAACTCTATGTAATTCTTTCAAATAACAAAATGGGGTAATGGGAACGAACCCACTGAGTGTCAAAGAACTTGGAAAATGTAGGGCACAGCAGATCAGAAGACTGCCACTGGGTTTCTTTTTAAATGCACCCATAAAATCAATTTCCTCCTTAATGTTCCTGTGTTCAGTAAAGTCAATAGTCTAACTTGAAAGACGTGTCTTCGTGAAATTCAACAGTTATCTTCACTCTTTAGGAAAAATATGCATCCCTAACTACTGCTATCTTTCTTGATTTGCTTTTCATGCTAAAAATATCCACTGATTAAACAGAAACTCAAGTGCCTTGCATAGTGTTTTGCACACTGTGAGTGTGCAGTGACAATGTCGGTGTTCTGGTCCCCATGTAAACTGAGCGGGAACGTTAGGTGGTGTTGACCTCCCAGGATAATAGCCCTCTGTAATGCAGACTGCTACATGGCATGAAACTCCCCTGATGTGTTTGGGCAGGTCAAGGATGGTGCCATTATGACATTGTGGCATTTCACTGATGCCTGAAGAGGTGAGGAGCCCATAGGCACAAGAGGGAAATGGGAAACTCTTTGAATAAGTGTCATCTCTCCCCAAAATATTATACTCCATCCAAAGCCATGGATCTGGGCAAACAATACAATATATTCAATGGTACTGCGTGATTTCTTCCTTTCTCTGGAGTGATCTTTCCCAATAAACAGCCTCATACATCTCGCCAAGCACCTGCTGGCTTTCTGATCTGTTAGCACAAGTACCTGTACCACCAGGCAGCCTGCAACTTCCCAGTACAAACTGAAGAAGTGTGTGTGTGTGTGTGTGTGTGTGTGCGCGCACGCGCATATCTGCAGATCCCCAAGATAGAAGCCACAATTGCTAGTGTATGTCTTTCAAACTTAGTTTTTATAAGGGTATAACAGGTTTGCTGACTGCAGTTTTGATTTTATAAAAGAGAATCGATTTGTAAAAATCTGAGTCTGCAGGAAGCATAGCTGGGAAAGGGCTGTGGGATCAGAGCAGAGACGTGGTATTGAGGTAGCTCGAAATGTACACTGGAATAGAGGGGCCAGGAAACCCTGCATTAGGACCATGTTTAGTTTTTCTCAATGGAAACACTGAGTTCATCTGAGCCAAGAGAGAACCAAATGTCCGTCTTCATCTTGGGGCAGAAATTCTGGATAAGCACAGGAAACTAAAGATCTACAGGGGAGGTAGGTATGCTTGGTGGTCTAAAACTGAAATTATACCGAGTGACCTGAAGCTGGATTATTGAGAAAGTTCCTTTATCACGTCCATTCTAAGCTGCAATCTGCTATTTCATGGATTTCACTGTATACAAAACTGGCAGGGGGATGATGTCATTGCTTAACTGAATATCCTCGAGGCTGGCTTTAGAGATTGAAAAAGTAATGCCTGGGCATCCCTCTAGATCAAATAAATGAGAGACCCAGAGATGGAGAGTTGCAAAAAAGCTTTCTAGGTAACGCTAATATCCAGCCAAGGTTGAGAACCGCTGGCTTCAGCTAAGATGGGAATGTTGCCAGAGGGAGTCAGAGTCGTGTTGGGGTTAACAGGTTGTGCGCCTGAGAATGACCTCAGATAAGGGAAGCCTCTTGCGTTCATGCCTGGGTAGATCCACTATAAAGAATCAAGTCTCAAAAGGATGTGATGGGCTCATCACTGCTTGGTAATAATGAATTTAACTCATGAATACCAGTCGGAAACCAACTTTGGAGACCCGAAGTGGGGCCTAATGAGGACCAGATAGGATGGTGATGTAGTACATGCTCAGCTGTTTACTTTAGTCAAGGACCAAGGATGCTCAGAATAAAAGGTTAAAAAGGGTCGTGGTAGAGACGTAAAGGGAAATTTCAAGGTACCAAGAGATCTAGACAGCTAGCACTAGGAACCAGACCTTCAGGGACCAAGGCCACACTTCATTCCTCTCAGCCATTGGCCTGCTTCCTGTCTGTCCCTCTCTGCACGTCCCACTCATTTCTCCATTTCATCTCACTTCCGGTGCACATTTCATGTGAGGCCCAGCACGAGTGCTCCAGTCTTAATTCACCCTCATCTGTGGAATCCGAAACCCACAGTAACTGGCCACTGTTACACTAACTTAGTTCAGCTTTCCAAGAGCCATGTCCAGAAAAGGATGCTTGTTCTTTTTCAAAAATTGATTTTATCGGTACATGTTATATACATGTTGTTCTTTCTTAGCTTAGGTCAAATGCCACTCTCCTCCCTTAAGCTAGCCCGTGCGTGAGTGGATAGAAAATAGTGTGGTTTGTGGACTGGACATTCCGGGAAACCACTGGAAGCACTGACACTCACGTAGGAAATATGAGAAAGGTTGGCGATGATGCACATCAAACGTTCATCTATTACCAGAGAACCACAAGCCTTTTCTTCTCTTCCATCTTGTACCTCCTAAGAGATATGGGAAGGCACAGGTGAGATAAGGAGTTGCAAAGTACGTGCCCTGTCTGGTCCCAGGACTTATTCTAACATTCTGGGGAAGTAACCACAGGCCAGCTTGGCCCAAAGGCAGTCTGTGCACCCTCCCCATCCACGTTCGTGCCTGACTCTACATAAATCGTCTTTCTCTGAAAACCGTGGTAAGACCATTCTGGACATTGATGAAAGCATTAGAATGTCCAAAGACCCTCTGGTGGTTCCATGTCTAATCTCATGCTGCCTTCCAAATTGTGCATGTAAAAATTGAACATATTTAGACGCTAAGGAAAATTTCTCTCCTTGGACTGATATATGATCATTTGGAAAATTTCTGGCTAACATGCTATTACAATGGTTTGACAGTTCACTTGACAGCTCTGGGGGAAAAAAGTAAAATTCCTCATTATGACAAGATAATCTCGTATTAAATATGAAATGACTCTTTTCAGAAACTGAACATCAGCCAAGTTTTGGATTAGTAAAAGCGGCAGTGTGTTAATTCTTTAAACTCCTCCAGTGAAGTGTAGTCATTTTTACAGTCCAGTATCAGCTATTGTGGTTAAGAATGGAACGGCCTCCCAGCTTTTTGTCTACAATGTCCAGCTGCTCGGAGGCATGGGGCATGGAGGCAGGAGTGGTCATGTTTAAAGTGAATATCCCAGGGCAGCCCCTTGCCTCCAAGCCTTGGAGAAACTATCTTTCCTTTTTTCCTCTTTGGTTCCCCCAGGAGCTAGAGGCAAAGTGAAGCCAGAAAAGGGAAAAGTACACAGAAAAAAGTGAGGGAAGGGCTGTAACAAGTGTCGTGTGTCTTCGGTGTACCCAGGCCGCGTCGTCCCTGCAGACCATGGCTGAGGCGCAGCACAGTGTCACAATGCCGATGTGCAACCATTTATTTCAGACCTTTAGGAAAAGTCAGCTCTCTTAGCTGTTACCCAAGTATAGCTCCTGGGGCTTCTGGCTGATCAGAACTGAAGATGAAGAAGACTAATACTTGTGTTTTACTGACAATACAAAACACCTTTAAACCAAAAGGGTGATTTATCTGGGCTGAAAATAAACCTACTGCCTATTGAAGTCTAGTGTAGCTGAGCTATCACTATTTTGGGCCTATAATTTGTTTTATAGGGTACTAATTAACAGGGCAAAGTCTGCTGCCGGGAAAGTAAGTCACATTTTGCTGTTTTCTTCTTTTCTAACAAGACAGAAAGCTTGTCTTTAATTAAAGAGCAAATTCCAAGGGTACCATCAGCTCCTGGAACTGGGAAACAGTAGTCAAAGTAGATCACTGTTAACTCTGTTGCATTTCAAGAAAGGTAACGGGAGAGAGAGGCGAATCGCACAGGTGAGCCGCGAAAGAAGAAGCCACATTCCTCAAATATCCCCGATGTCCTCTTCGTATTCGTCTTTCCTCTGGTCCCCAGAATTTTGCATCCCCACCCCCACCCCTGCCCTGCTCCACTGACCGGAGTACCACGAACGTCCTGTTAGAGAGAGAATTTCCTCCCCTGACTTATTCTTGTTTCTCAGCCCTCAGTCAGTCCCCCCGCCAGCGCCTGTGCCGACCTCCCCTTCCTCAGGGCCTCAGTGACTTCTGACCGAGGATTGGCCCCGTGGCAGGACCTCTGCCCTCCGCTCCCAGCTCACCCTCCGTGGCTGGCACTGAGGTCTCTCCACAGCCCCGTTTGCCCCCTTCCGCACCCCGTTCCCGGAGGTTCTGGGCCGGACGCGGGGGCCGTGGCTCCTCCCCCTCGAGCCCCCCGTATCTCAGCTGGGGCGAGGGCCGCCCGGAGGGCGAGGCCGGCGGGCAGCCGGGCCTGACGTCACCGCGCCTCCCGCCAGTCTCCCGCGGGCGCGCGGCTCGCAGCCGCCTCCCGGCCGCGCCTCTCACTCGCGGCGGCGGGCGCAGCGACAGGCGACGGCGTCTCGCGCTTGCTCCCGGGCAGCAGCCTCGGTCGCGCAGGGGGCTCGGCGGGCTCCCGCCCCGGCGCGCATGCCCGCGGCCCCCTGACTTCCCAGGTGAGCCGCGGGCCCGGGAACCCTCGGGGCGTGGGGAGACCCCAAGGGTCCGGGGCAGCCCGGGAGCGGGTCTCTCCTGAGGCCGGGGACGGAGCGAAGCTTGACGACCCGACCCGCCGCCCGGCCCTGCTTCCCGCGGCCCCCGGGTCCCGGGGCAAACTTCGCGTTCAGCACCGCGGACAGCGCCCGGCGCGCCTCCGGCCGGACGACGGTCCCGGGCCGCTTCCCGGCCGGGCGCGGGCTGCGCGCTCCGGGGACCGAGCTCCGAGCGCTCCGGGGACCGAGCTCCGAGCAGCAGCGTGCGGGGCCCGAGCGTGCGCCTCGGCAGAGCCTCCGGAGTACGCGCCGGCGCTCGCTGCCTCAACAGGTGCTTCTCGCGCGGCCCCCGCCCCAGGCCCCGGGCTAACGGGCGGCTGGGACGGGGCGGTCGAGCGGGGCCCCGCGCGGCGCACACCGACTCCCGCCTCCCTCCGCAGGGCGCAGCGTCCGGCAGCGATGAACGCGAGCGCCGCCTCGCTCAACGAGTCCCAGGCGGTGGCGGTGGCGGCCGAGGGGGCGGCGGCGGCCACGGCGGCGGGGGCGCCGGACACCGGCCGGTGGGGGCCCCCGGGGGCGGCGGCGGCGCTGGGAGGCGGCGGCGGCGCTAACGGGTCGCTGGAGCTGTCGTCGCAGCTGCCCGTGGGGCCGCCGGGACCGCCGCTGTCGGCGGTGAGTCCCTGGGACGTGCTCCTCTGCGTGTCCGGGACGGTGATCGCGGGCGAAAACGCGCTGGTGGTGGCGCTCATCGCGTCCACGCCGGCGCTGCGCACGCCCATGTTCGTGCTCGTGGGCAGCCTGGCCACCGCCGACCTGCTGGCGGGCTGCGGCCTCATCCTGCACTTCGTGTTCCGGTACGTGGTGCCCTCGGAGACCGTGAGCCTGCTCACCGTGGGCTTCCTCGTGGCCTCCTTCGCCGCGTCGGTCAGCAGCCTGCTGGCCATCACGGTGGACCGCTACCTGTCCCTCTACAACGCGCTCACCTACTACTCGCGCCGGACCCTGCTGGGCGTGCACCTCCTGCTCGCCGCCACCTGGACGGCGTCCCTGGGCCTCGGGCTGCTGCCGGTGCTGGGCTGGAACTGCCTGGCCGAGCGCGCCTCCTGCAGCGTGGTGCGCCCGCTGGCCCGCAGCCACGTGGCGCTGCTCTCGGCCGCCTTCTTCGCGGTCTTCGGGGTCATGCTGCACCTGTACGTGCGCATCTGCCAGGTGGTCTGGCGCCACGCGCACCAGATCGCGCTGCAGCAGCACTGCCTGGCGCCGCCCCACCTGGCCGCCACCAGGAAGGGCGTCGGGACGCTGGCCGTGGTGCTGGGCACTTTCGCCGCCAGCTGGCTGCCCTTCGCCATCTACTGCGTGGTGGGCAGCCACGAGGACCCGGCCGTCTACACCTATATCACCCTGCTGCCCGCCACCTACAACTCCATGATCAACCCCGTCATCTATGCCTTCCGCAACCAGGAGATCCAGCGCGCGCTGTGGCTGCTGCTCTGTGGCTGTTCCCAGTCCAAAGTGCCCTTCCGCTCCCGGTCCCCCAGTGAGGTCTGAGGCCCCTCCGCGCCCTCCCACCAGCGCCGCGTCCCGGCCGAGCCAGCCTTCGGGGAGCTTCTCGGTGCCCGTCGACGAGCTCTGAGATCCCCGTGGTGTGAATCTGACTCCGGGGGGCGGGGGGGGGGCGCCCGACATTGCAACAGACTCCGAGGACAAAGAGGCCGCTGGCACTTTACATATACAGTGTATACATGTGTACATATATATACAAATATTTGTATCTTTTGGAGGCGTTCAGGATGTGGGGCTTCCTGTGCTGTGAAGAATTAACAAACAGATGTGGTTGTAGACTCAACTCGTACATCACGTATGTCAAACGAAGGCATTCGAATATTGCTTAATATAATAGCACTTTATTTTTAGCTGCTCAACTGCCAAAACAGTGTTGCCATTTTCAAGGGCGGAGGGGAAGGAATACAAAGTGTATTTTTGTTGTATGTGATAGAGTATTTTGCTGCACATGCATCCACAAATTACAACATATTTTGTACACAAATAAACACATTCTAAAAATGTGGTATTTGACATGTGATTAATAGGATTACTAGTGGAGAACTGAGTTAGGAGTGCATTTACTTGAAAAGCTTATTATATATCATCTCCTTGTGGAGAAAATCTTAACGTAGGAAACCACATACATTTGCATTCTGCCCATAAACGCACCAAAACAGCGAATCTAGGTGATGGGGGAGGGGCGGGAAGGGGTAACGAACAGTATTCACGGAACGCTGGTCACGTGTTTGCTGCTGCAGTTAATCCACTCTGCTTGTTACTGGGTTAAGGAGACACGTTTCAGGGGGCAACACTATCCCTTCCTGTTACCATGCGTGCATTTATGAACCCTGAAACAATGGCTTTCAACTGTAGTTTTTCAGTATGGTAAGATTTTTAAATGTTGAATATTCATATTGACTTAGCATGCTGTCGCTGGTCACTTCTTATAGCAAAACAAGCAGCCTTATAAAATAGATTCTTCTGGGGCCAGAGATTTAGCTCAGCGGTTCTAGCGCCTGCCTAGCAAGCGCAAGGTCCCTGGTTTGATCCCCGGTGACCACATACAACAATACTAGGCATGGTGACTCACGCCTACCTGCAATCAGCACTTCATACCACAGTGCCAGGTGTGGTGGCTCACGCCTGTGATCCCAGCACTCAGGAGGCAGAGGCAGGAGGATTGCTGAGTTCGAGGCTTGCCTGGGCTACCTAGTGAGCTCAGGGAGACCTGAACTACAAAGTGAGACCCTACCTGGGGGGGGGGGGGAGTCTTCCGATAGGATTCCAAGACAAAAGGTATGATCAAAATATATGGTGAAGGTTTACATTTTTACACAACCGTTACAGAAAAAGACAAGCCTCATACTGCTATTAACCTCCTTCAAAATACTCCCCTCCCTTGAAACATATTATTTTGTCATTTCTTTTTCTCCTTCTTCTTCAGAACTATGGATTGAACTCAGGTCCTTGCGCTTACCAGGCAGGCAGGGCACCACTGAGTTACAGCCCTGGCCCTACCTTATCATTCTTGTCAATTTCTGAAGCAAGCTTGAAAGTCCTCTTCTTTAAGGATCTTTACAAAATGTGACCATGAATAGCGAACACCCCTGTCATCTGGCAGAAAGTCAGGTTCATACAAAGTCCCTGGATCTTTCCCAGAGTCAAGACGACTATGAAAGATAAACTTTTTAAATTGATTCAGGAAATCAAAGCAGCCATGTCAGCACAACTACAAACACTCATGAAAAACATTTCCAGAGCTGCTTCAGAAAATGATAAGGAGATAGAGATAAGTATGTTCGAAGCAAAGAGGAGTATTTCAGGAGAATTAGTGACAATGTGTCTTTTACTATAATAATTTTATTAAAATTTAAACAGTGATTGTATTTTTCCATCACACCTTGTGTATCTTACACCTTCAGAAAGTGAATGAAGGCATAGAAGCTGAAGTGCTCTCAGCATCTAAAAAGGGCCTTTAGATACCGAAGAACTAAACATTCCCATTCTATGCATGGCTGTGAGTCACAACCCTTCCCCTACATGCCCCACGAAGAGAAGGAAGAGAAGGCACCGGGCATGCTCAGTTCCTGTGAAGAAAGATGCCCACAGGTACAAGTAGTTACTAGTCTCCGGCCTCAGGAAAATACACACAAGCAAATGTGTTCATAGGTTTCCCATGTATTGGCTGCCTACAATACGCTAGTCACACTTGCAGGGCTGGGGATGTGGAAGTGAGAAGGCAAACGAGTCTCTGTGCTCTGGGTGTGATGCTCCAGGGGAAGCCGGCCTACAAGCAAATCAACAAATACACGTGCCAGATGAGGAGAAGTGCTATGAAGGCAAAGAAGGGATGAGGAGGGGCAGGCAATAGAGGGCGCTCCACTGGGTGGGGAGACCGGCAAAGTCATCCCCAGGAAACAACATGTAGGAAGAAGACAATGCAGTGAGGGCCTGGAGAGTATTAGAATATGAGGCAGCAGGTCTCCAGGCGGACAGGGCAGCAAGCGAAGGGCATCAGAAGGAACATACCGCGCAAGTTCGAGGTCAACACAGTGAACAAAGTGAGAGGGGGAAAGAGAGGTGTCACCAGGGAGCTGGGGTTTATGCTGCAAGGAGCTGGCTTCTCCTTTGTACTTCAGCTCTTTGTGCCCTTGATGAAAGAGTCTTTTCAATTTTTATTGTTTATTAGTGAAGGTTTGCAATACATAATGATCACAATCCTCGTGTCCTTGTTGGACATGTACGTAACATACTTCAATTCTTTTTCATCCTCTCTCTAATTTCCATCAGACTTTATCTCTTCCCATTTGCAAAAGTTGTCTTCCTGTTTTCTATTGTCTATCTTTTACTGTATTTTGCTCTTTGTATTTTGGGTTTCTCACATACATAACAGAAACCAGGTGATAAGCATGTGTGTCCTGATTTACTTCACTTCACATTATGGCCTCAAGATACACCCATTTTCCTAATAATGACTCGTTTATCTGTCTTATGGCAAGAGTAGTTGTCCGCTCTATATACATACCACATTTCCTTTATCCACCCTCCTGTTGATAGACGCAGAAGCCACTTGCAAGAGTTGACTATTACCAGTGGTGCCATAATAGGATGTCTTTAACTCTTTTGGAAAGATACCTAGAAGAAGAACTGGGTCAAATAGAATTTCTAGTTGTAGCTTGTTGAGGAATCTCTATACTGATTTCCATAGTGGTTGTACCAGTTTACACTGCAAACAGCAGTGCACAATGCTCCTTTTCCCCCTGCAGCCTCACCAGCACTTGTTATTGCCTGATTTCTTGATGACAGCCATTCGTTCTTGGAGTAAGATGGAATCTCAATGTTGTTTTAATTTCTATTTATTTAGGAACCAGAGATGTTGAACATTTTTTTCATGTATTCAGCGGACATTTGTACTTCTGTTCATTTCAGAATGAAAGTGTCAGTTTGTTTTAGTTCTCATTTTTTTTATGAGAGCTTTATTGGGTGGGGCCTACTTTTTTGAATTCTTTATATATTCTATACATTAGTCCTCTGCCTAAGGAATAGCTGGCAAAACTTTTTTTACCATTCTGTGGGTTGTCTCTTCACCCTATTGGTTGTTTACTTCACTGTGCAAAAGCTTTTTAATTTTATATGATCCCATTTGTTGATTCTTCATGCTATTTCTTATGCATTTGGGATTCTGTTCAGAAAGTCCTTGCTTATGTCTATGTCTTCAAGAGTTTCGCCTATTTTACCTTTGAGTGGGTTAAGTGTTCTTTTTTTTGGGCTCAGATATTTGATCCATTTTGATTTTTATTTAGTACACATGAGAATTATGTGTCTAGATTCAATCTGCTGCATGTGGATAGCCAGTTTGTGTTTTCACCAGTGTGTGTTTTCACTTGTTAAAGATCAAATGGCTGTGTGTGCCTGGGGTCATTTCTGCATCCTCTACTCTGTCCTACTAATACACAAGTCTATTTTTGTGCCAATACCATCCTTTATGAAATAGTTCAGTCAAGACACATAGGTGGCGGTGCAGAAGTATAGGTAGAGTTGACTGTAAAGTAGAGATAGGTCCATATCTTCAAGAGAGAAGGTAAAAGTGCCACAAAGGCATCTGCCTTGAATAAAAATTTGAGTATCTGGTTATACACAAGACAGTCATTCCTAAGGTTCAGTATGGTGATGATCACTGGTTTATTTGTGTGATGTATATACTCACTGACATTTCTCTTGAGAGTCACTTTAGAATGTCATTATCTCAAATATGTCCTTTTAGTCTTTTATTATGAGCAGTGTTCTCTCTGGGCCCTTAATCATATAAAAATCTAAATCAGCTGGGTGTGATGGCTCATGCCTGTAATCCCAGAACTCGGGAGGCAGAGACAGGAGGATTGCTGAGTTCAAGGCTTGCCTGGACTACATATTGAGCTCAGAGCCAGCCTGAACTACAAAGCAAGACCCTGTCTCAAAAAAAAAAAATCTAAATCAGCTCTCAGCTCAGGGAGGGAAACTCTCTAAAGAATGATATTACTGGGGTTGGAGATTTAGCTCAGTGGTTTCAGCGCCTGCCTAGCAAGCACAAGGTCCTGAGTTTTATCCCTGGTAACCACATACAACAATACTGAGCATGGTGGCTCATGCCTATAATCTCAGCACTCAGGAGGCAGAGGCAGGAGGATTGCTGGGTTCAAGGCTTGCCTGGGCTACATAGTAGCTCAGAGCCAGCCTGAACTCCAAAGCGAGATCCTGTCTTAAAAAAAATAATAATATCATTGGTCATAGGCTCTGGCACCCTCAAATACCGAATGCTTTATTTGGGGAATAGATGACCCCCCCTCGACAGATATTGGAAGGAATGTGCACCATGAATGAACTTCCGTGTTGTCATTGTGCTCTGAGGGATCTTTGTAGACCTGAGAACTAACAAGTGATTATAAGCGTATGTCTATGTCCCTTTTCTTAGTTGTAACTGACGAAGAGTGCTGTTTTGGGTACCCCTGCCCTTGTCACACAGACCCAGGAATATTTAACTGCCTGTCTAGCTGTAGTATGAACTGAGTATGGGAGGGAGACAGGGCCAGAGCACTTCAAAGTTCACAGCCCTCTATAGGGACCTAGACTTCCATTCTGAGTGATAAGAGAGGGTGACCTGATTCATACTTTGTAGGATGACTCTGACTGTTCCATTGAAAATAGTGCTGGGAGAGTTGGAGAGGGCGGGGGGCGGAGGTCCATCACCGCGGCCCCCTGAGAATTGGCAGTGGCTAAAAGCCCAGTAGTGAAAATGGCGAGAAGTCACTGGTTCTGGAAATATGCTGAGATAATGATGGCTATGGAGCACGGACGGAAACAAAATCATCATTACCTCGAGAATTTGGCCTTGAGTGAATAGAGGGGTCTTTAGTTAGGTAGGAAGGAAACACAAAGGAAGGAGTCACCTTGTCCAGTGGGTGGGTGAATTACGTGTCAACCCGACCGGGTTTTCTGGTCCGTCATTCTGAGGGTGTTTGTGAGGGTGCTTGGATGAGATTAACATTCAGATAGGTGGATTTCTAATAAGGCAGACTGTCCTCCGCAGTGTGGGCTGGGATGGCAAAAGCAAGCATGCAAGGACATTAGCGGAGCAAGAAGACTGGCCCTGGCTGAGCAAAAGGATTCTCCAGCAGAGTCTTCAGATCTGATCTGCGCTGCATGACTGGCTCTTTCTGGTTCTACAGCAGACAGCCTTGAAGCCGAAATCTCTGCATTGGCTTCTCTTGGTCTCTGGCCAGTTAACCCACCCTGCAGATTTCTTACTGCAAAATCCAGCTACTTCCCAGTCAATCATATATCCATCCAGTCTCTCAAAAATCTCTCTCTCCCCTCTCCTCGCCTCCCCATATTTGTGTGTGTGTGTGTGTGTGTGTGTGTGTGTGTATACAATCTTGACTAATGTGGGAGGGGGGTGATGAATTTTTAAAAGATTTTTCCCAATTCTAAGTGGAGAGGACCTTCTATGGGCAGTTTATTTCTTTATTTCACAAATACTTCTCAGTACTTACCATATGCCAGAAATTATTCTAAGCACTTAACAAATATTTGCTCACTTATTTACCACAACAGTCTGGAATTCATCAGATCTGAGCAAGAAACAACCAGAACATTCAAACCAGGTGAATGAGGAGGGGTTAATGAAAAGTCTATTGATTAATATATATATATGTATAATATATATGTATATATATTATATATACAATATATATGTATAATATAATATAATATATAATGTATGTATAATATATGTATAGCATAATATATGTATAATATATATGTATAATATAATATGTGCATATATCATATATGCATATATGATATTATATATGTATAATATAATATATATGTATATATGTAGAATGTATATGTACCTATGTACATATATATACTCGTATATATATGTATACTTATATATGTATACTCATATATATATGAGTGCAGTTAAAGGAATCCAACAATAGAGTGAAGCTGCCCTCTGCTCCAAAGCTCGCCACGGCAGGACTATCTGGGAGGAGTGAGATCACAGGGCCTATGCCAGGAGCGAGGGCTGTGGATGCCGGGCACCCACCCAGGGT
>PVIC010041336.1:0-16270 GCA_004025085.1 Thryonomys swinderianus
TGTGGTATGTGGTACTGATTGCTGGTGGGCGTGAGTCACCACACCCGGTATTGTTGTATGTGGTTACCCGGAACTGAACTCAGGACCTTGCACTGGTCAGGCAGGCGCTGGAACCACTGAGCTAAACCCCGCCCCTCCTTTACTTTTTATCTGGGAGAGTGAAGGCTACAAAGAGCCCAAAGCTTCACTCCAAGGTCTGGTCAGTGGCTGTGTAAGCCAGAGAATGGAAGAGATGAGGCTCACTGCTCTATCCCTGCCTCCTTTTCGCTCCTTGTTTGCTGTTGTTTTCTTGTTTGCTTTTCATTATCAGACTTTACATCCTCTTAACTAAATGAAGGAGCCCTATTTCTTATCCTTGGTCTCTAGAGAGTGAAACTATCAATTACTTCAGCTACAGTGACAATCCCCATAACCCAAACCAAGACAGCATGATCAGAAAGAAAACGTGGAGGTCTGCGGGAGAAGGGGGAAAGAAGGAGGAGGAGAGAAGACAGTAAGAGACAAAGGGGAAGGGAAAGAGGAAGAGAGGCAGAGTTTGGATCTGGAATGTCCCGAAGGCTCCTGTGTTGAAAGCATAGCCCAGCTGAGGGAGCCATTGGGAGCCAATGGAACTTCTAGTCAGCGGGGTCTGGGGGGAGGAAGCTGTCACTGGGTGTGTCCTCAAGGGCACTGTGGGGCCCCGGCCCTCCCTCCCTCTCCTCCCTTCACTTCCATCATGAGATGAGCAGCTGCCCTACCTCTCGCTCACGTTGTGCTGTTGTGTGATGCCACAGGCCCCACGAACGGGGCCAATGGCCACGGGCCTCTGAACAGTGAACCAAAGAAAATCACTCCTCCTTTGAAGTTGTGTGTCTCAGGTGTTTGCCACAGGGCAGAAGGCTGATTACCGCAGCAGAGAAAGAGGAAGAAGAAGAGGAAAAGGAAGAGGAAGGGGAAGAGGAAGAAAACGATTTGTGACACCTGTTCAAACTAATCAGGAAGAGTTTTACGAAATGGAATTGCTACCAGGGGGGTTTTGCAAAGAGCAGACAGATTCAGCTGGACTCCGTGTGCAGGGACAGTTGGAGATTTATAGTCCAGGCGCAGGTGGGAGGCAGGGAGTGGAAAGTTATGAAGGAGAAGCACTGAATCTAGTGGGATATTTGCTGGACCCACTCAGCAGGGCTCTGCTAAAACTGAACTAAGAATAGCCAAGGGCAGGGCCTCCCCAGAAAGAGCACTTAGACAGACCTGCCTACAGTCTGGTTAAGGAGTTTCTGTTAGTGGTGATAATGATGCCATTTGCATGTAACTGTTATTGAGCATCATTTATGTGCTGTCTGATGCCTATCCTGCACGCTGAAGGGCTTTCCCTGCTATGCTTAGATTCTCAGGCAATTTGCAAACACATAACTTAAGGTCTACCACTCTAAGGAGCATTTGTACTGGGCTTCTCTGAACAACCATTTATAATATTTCATGGCATTAATAAAAAAAAGCCCCAAAACCCCCAGAAACCTCACCCCCAAACCATAAAAATCCAGGTACTCTGGGGAAGCCAGTGAGATAATCCCTGACCTGCAGTTTAGGACTGTAACAACTGGATGGAAAGGTTACACCCCCATCATCACCACCCACCCTCCTGACGGTGGGGTACTTTTTATAGCCTGGGGGAGGAAAGACAGGAGATCCTTTTGCACATCAAGAAAGGCCTGGGCCAGGCTTGGTCATCTGGGTGCCTGCCACTTACAAGAACATGATATTCTCAGGTTGAACTCTGCCTCTTGCCTCGGGGCCCCTAGAGAATACAAGTCCCTTCTCTTTCATTCAGTGGAGGTGGTGGGTGCACAGCAGGCAGGAAGGAACTTGGGAGGAGACAGAAGGCATCACATGGGGCAGGGGCAGGGGCAGGGGCAGGGGCAGGGGGGGTCCCCTGGCCTCTGCCTCCCAGCCTGGACCAGAGAGGGCCACAGGTGCATAACTCATCCTAATGAAAGGCCTCAGTAAATCTGCCAAGTCCTGGGGCGTCAGCAGGAAACTCCGGCCCTTTTGCTGACAAGGGTCCCCAAATGTGCAGGTGCTAATGGGGTTTTCTGGTGTCCTGGGGTTTTTATGGCATGTTGGGGAGCAGCTGGAAACCTTGGGACCTTACTCCATCTGAGGCCTGGAGAAGGGAGGGTGAACCACAGGACTTGGTCTGGGAGGCCTGAAAAGCCACTCAGTTCCCTTCCATTCGGCAGCAAGAACCCTTCTTTAGCAGACAGCTGGGGGAAGATAAGCAGGGGCAGCTGCCTTGGTCATAGGATGTTGGCTAGAGCAGCCAAGAACCACCAAAATGTATCAAGAAATCCACTCTAGGCCAGGTGCGCCCTTTGTCCCTCTGCGATACTGTCTGCTCGGTAGTCTGTGACACTTAAGTGAGCACAGAGAAAAGTAGCATGTCTGGATTATGATTTCCACAAGGGGATACTCTACAATCCTTATTATTAACACAGTTTACAGAGCAGCTAAATAGAGCTCAGGAGATAAAGGATTCTGCATAAGGTAACATGTTCGTCCTTTCCTAAGGTTTGACAGGCTGTCACCACCTTAGCAAAACAATCCTCGGGCTAAGGCTAATAAACCACTGCCTTTTCAGGTTATGTAAAATCCTCAGCTTTTTTTCTAGCTTTTTTCTATTTTTCCTCGTGCTTCCAAGGAAACTCACAGACACCAGAGACACAGAACTCCTACTTTATGCTCTGATATTTTTTTCCCAATCTACAAAGCTTCCAGTTAAGTTTCTAGTTAAAGACCCAAAGATGATGTTAGAGTACTTATTTTAAAATATTGTATTCCTCACCTAGTTCCAGAAAGAGATTGAAACAGTTTATTAAAATACAACATATATATGTCCTCCACTGGCTAAATTTAAACTTCTGGCCATTGGTATACTTTCTATAACTTGCTCTTCACACCCACAGTCCAGGGTTTTGGAAAAGTATCTGTCCATGTTTCTATATTATCTATGTATCTATTACTGTCTGTCTGCCTATTTTTTATCTATCCATTCACCTGCTAAATATCTGTATCTATCTTTCTATCCATCCACCCATTCATCCATGAACCCACCACTTGCCCACTTACCTTTGTAAAGAATGGGAGACATGACAGTATTGGTACTAAAAGACTGGGAGTTATTATGACTTGCCATTTAATTGGTTCAATATAACTTGGCAACCATAGAAAAAGTAGAAAAATTATAGACGAAGATGTGATGATATTTAGCATTTTTTTGGACTGTGATTGATACCTTACATCAAGAATAACATTCAACTAGGCCAGAGATTTAGCTCAGTAGTTCCAGCGCCTGCCTTGCAAGCACAAGGCCCTGAGTTCAACCCCAGTAACCACATACAATGCTGGGCATGGTGACTGACACCCACCAGCAATAAATACCACATACCACAGTGCTGGGCATGGTGGCTCACGCCTGTAATCCCAGCACTCAGGAGGCAGAGGCAGGAGGATTGCTGAGTTCCAGGCTTGCCTGGGCTACATAGTGAGCTCAGGGCCAGCCTGAACTACAAAGTGAGACCCCGTCTCAAAAAAATAAAAAAATAAAAAATAAATAAAAGCATAGCATGCGGGCTGGAGGGTTAGCTCAGTGGTTTTGGTGCCTGCCTCACAAGTGCAAGGTCCTGAGTTCGATCCCTGGTAACACCTACATTGCTGGGCGTGGAGACTCACATCCACCAGCAATCAATACCACATACCATATACCACAGTGCCGGGTGTGGTGGCTCATGCCTGTCATTCCAGCACTCGGGAGGCAGAGACAGGAGGATTGCTGAGTTCAAGGCTTCCCTAGGCTACATAGTGAGCTCAGAGCGAGCCTGAACTACAAAGCAAGACCCTGTCTCAAAAAAAAAAAAAAAAAAAAAAAAAAAAAAAAAAAAAAAAAAAAAAAAAAGAATAACATGCAACTTATGCTGCCATTGGCTGAGCTTCCTTATCTGATCACTGGCAAATTAGTTTATAGCAGTTTGTTACAGAGCAAATCTACAACTGGAACTTACAAAACTTTTCTACAGCTCCGAAGAAAATAAAGTGATCACAGAATCAAATGTATTGTTCTTCATTAAATGACAGACCATATGCTACACCTCTTATCCAAAATAAGAATTCCGTTCCTTTGGTTGCTAGTGAGAAGAAACATCATCTCTGAGAACTGTTTGAGAACCAAGTGTGGTCACCCCACTGAGCAATGAAACAGGCACAGATTTCAAAACAAATTAATCTCATTATTGCCTCTATTTCTGTATATAATTACAGCTGTCCTCTGGGTCCTGGGACCCCATCCCCATACCCACACCCAAGGGTGCTCAAGTCCTTTACATAAAACAACAGTGTTTGTATCCAACCTGTGCATACCTTCCATTCACTTTCATCTCTCGGTGGTATATAATACCCATTGTAAAGTAAATATGAATCGTTGTTACACCATACTGTTCAGTGAATAATGTATTAATGTTTTTCAAATATTTTCAGTGCACGGTTGGTTGAAACCATGGACATCAATCCAAAGATATGAAAGACTGGCTTTATGTATATTTTCACTTATCTGTCAAATACATTTTGCAGTACACATACACACACACACACACACACACACACTCACACACAATATGGATCTATACTTGTTATTTTACCAGAGTCATACAATAAGACTTTGGGTTAACACGGAGAAATTAACTAGTATAACATCTCCTTCCTCTTCTGAAGTACACATGCCTGAAAAAGGAAACAGGAAGAAAACAGGAGATCGCCACTAATTTAGGCTGAGAACTTCTAGCAAAAAGCTCTTGGTGAGCGCCATCAGTACGCTCTGGTTAAAGGTAACACAATTCCAAACTGATGAGGTCTGGGGTTGCAAACTGGCAAACAGGAAATAGTTCCTGTGATCTCCTGCTCTTCAAAAGAGACCCTGTGCAGCATGGTGTTTGTCAGTTCAGAGTTTAATTAGCCATCTATATGCACTCAATCAGGGCTCAGCAGGGAGGTCCAAACGCTGTCAGGCTGCAGGCAGTGGACAGGCCACTGGGCAGCACTCTGCTTTGCTAAGAACTGTGCTCCGGAGAGGAAACTTGCCAACCACCCTCCAGGAATTGGTCATCAGTCTTTGTCCTGTGCTTAACACCCCAGGGGGAGACCAACCAGAAATTCTTCTCATCTGTTTGGCAATTAGAAAGGGAAAGTTCACTACTAACTACTTAACATACCCAACCCTTCATAAAGTGCCTGCTCCAGGGGCCTCAATTTCACTTCCTTGGGACTTTACTCTCTTCTTTCAGAGCAGGCTCTATGTTAGCTGTCTGGACAGGATCATGTTTGGATATGTTCTTCTCCAATTATGCACATGTGGTTAAAATCAAAGGGAATAATTCTAGAATGCTCAACTCCTTTGCTGCCATGCCCCTCCCGGTAATTAGAAGTGGGGGGTAGGATACTGGTAACTTCTTTTCAATAGCACTGTACTACTGAGTCTGCAAATTTTCAGTCCAATTCACTCTTCACACATGCTTGTGGGTTGACTCCAATGGTATTTAGAGAAAATGAAAAATGGAAGCTGTGCCTTCCATCTTAAAATGAAGATCTTTCACACACACACACACACACACACACACACACACACACACACAATTGCTGGCCCTCTCACAGAAGACCAGAGCACTAGGACACTGCCTTAGGCTGGGAATGGGGCCCAGAAGGCTGAAATCAAAGCTGGGGCCATGTTGGTTTCTATTGGGAGGAAGGAGGCCCTTTTCCAATCTGCACAAAGGCCCCCATGGGCCAGGGGCACCCAATTCCTTCCACTGGGCCCCTGGTTCACCTCCTGCCATTCATGGTACCTGCTTCTCCCAGCACAAGGGTGTCAACCCTGCTGCTATAGACCACAACAACCCACAGCTCTTTACAAATTCAACAACAGCAACATAGGTTAGATTTCTACGCAGGATTTAGAGATAGTTCTTGCTGTATTGCCATCCACAACAATTCTCCTTAGACCTCAGCCCTCTAACTTCTGCTCACTCTTTCTTGTTCCCTGTGTTCCTGGATAAACATCACCTCCGTCTCAGAACCAGAGCAGGTCGTCTGGAAACACATGTGGCTTATTACGCTGTCAAGTCACAAAGTATGAGAACAGCTGGTCTGATTTCTCTATGGAGCAGCCTGCTGTCTCTGAGGCTGTCAGAGGATCTCGGGCTTCTGCTCTTATGACATCTCCTGACCCACTGAGCAGACCTGGCCATAAAATGCAAATCATTTCGGCAGTCAATTAATCCCACTGAAATCACTTCAACTAGCACAGCAGTGAAAGAGAGAAAAGGAGTTTTTCTCTCCAGTCTTGCTCTACTCAGAGATAACCTGGAAAACTTAAAGTGTTTTTAATTGTCCAAATCCACCCCAATTCCTCAAATCCAGGCCAAATAAAGGGTTGTTTCAGCCTAAATGAAAACTAATGAAATGGAAATAAGAAAAAGGCTATTTCTGTGGCTCAGGTCTGCTGATGTCAATACTCAAACCCAACACAGCCTGTGCCAGCTCAATGAGACAAACTGCAGCCTTAAAGAGATCAGAAAGCAGGAGCTAGTGCCCACAAAGAAACCTCCTCCCTGTTATATGTAGAACAATGAATGGTCTGTGAGTTCATGAAGACTCTTTCTATGATTTTCATGGCTGGATAAATGGAGTGTTCACACCATAGGCAGAAATGACATGGGAACTCCAAGGAGGTGCATCTTGCCCTCTCTCAAAGCTGGTTCATGACTGGCATCATCGGTTTCCAGCTGACTCAGCCTCAATGCCTCAACCCAGAACCCAAAGGCTCAGCATCACTTCGTTTCTACAGGGGCTTCCCAAATCATTCCATAGGGCCCTTGATTTACCCATAGGCAACTTCTTCAGACATGTCAAGTCTCCTCTATAGCCAACAGTGCTTCCATTTCAGCCACAAGATGTCATTCAGAAGGTCCAGCTCTTGTGTGATCAATTTCATTCTCCTGTGAGGATGCATGGTCAAGGCCAGGGACCACAAAGCTTAGAGGTCATGCAGGGCAGCCACCTCGTTTTACACAAGAACAAAACACAAGTGACTTATAGGAGAGCAGGCAGCAAGGACTGGAACCCAGAAATCCACTGCCACTAAGGTGAGTTCTAGAAGTATGTTAGGAAATGAATTGCTTGGATCTCAGAATAATTTCTCTTCAAGGAAAGGTTCTTCAAGGACAAGCGGTAGCCAGACTTCGAGTCCACAGGTACCTGCCTAGCTAAGGTGTATGTTCTGGAATATAACACCAATGAGATCCTTTCATCTATATCTAATGGTTAGTTGAACCACTGAGCCTGAAAATTCATTTGCAAAATGAACAGATGAAATATATTCAGCCTGCCTTGAAATCAAAGAAATGCAAATAAGAACTATACAGAGCTAGTATTTCTTGGCTGTCTGTGGAGGAAGGATGGAATAAAAATCATAAAACTGATGTCAGTACTAGGCAAGAGTGTCTAATAAAGCTGGACCTCTTAATTTCTTCTGGTAAGAATAAAAATTAGTACAAAGTTCTAATCACAGTGTTCAGCCTATCACTGCTCTCTGATTACAGGATGTGTAAGACAGAAGTCTTTGTGTGTTGGGTAGTAGAAGGATACAAGCTTGGAGAAGATGAGAAAAGCCTAACAGAATGTACTGTGGGGCATCACTGTTCAAAATGTGGTCTGTAAACTAATGCTGATCCTGGAATTAGTTGTTACCTCCAAACAATGAGCATGAGCAACATAGAAGTAGAGTAAATACAAGGAAGTTTGATATTTAGGACCGTGTCTTTTGAAAAACAAGCTCCCCCCCCCACCAAGTAGCATTTCTTCCATGGAGTTTGCTGAATAGTGTGTGGCAGAGAGGAGAGAAGAGAGAGCAGAAAGAGGTGAAATTACTGCCAAGACATGCCAGTTTTGAGAGAGGGGCCAGAAATGCCCAACACACTCTACTGTTGGTAGATAATGCCACCATCTCCTGGGAGGGTGGTTTGGGGAGTTTGAGAGCAAATCTTTATCTCTTTAGACTGACTCCTGGAGCTGAGCTTCCCTTCAGGACTGAGAGGCCAAAAGCCAAGGTCCCTACTGAGATGCCCCTGTGCATCTGGGGAGCTTTTACTTCCGTGTATCATTAAGTGCCACCTGCTTGGCTGGCTGAAGGGAGGTGTGTAGCTGCCCTGAGGAAGTAGTATGTGGTCATCTAAAATATTTTCCAAATGCTTTTAATAGCATGAAACAACATCACCCTCTACATTGCCCCATACTCCTATACGCTGTTCTTCTGGGACCGCCTGGAGGTCCGGACTTCCTTTGCTTCTGGAGATGGGTTATGGAAAGCAGTAGGACAAGAGTGCTCTTAGATGCTAATGTCTATGATTTGCTGCATGTGTAGAAGGTTCCCACTGCCGGTTTGTTGGCCAGTGACTCCCCATATTCACTGATGTAGGAAGCATGGGACAGTCACTATGAGGGCGGGACTAAGCAGCTGGACTTCTTGTTGTGTGGGGGGCTGGCTGTGTGTTCTTAAGTGAGAAGAGCCCACCCTTCCTTCCAGGTCGTTCCCGCCTTCACTAGGTGATCCATAGTTTCCAGGATCTCAGAAGACAAACTGTGTACTAGAATGGGTTCATTCATGTCAATTGCAAAAGGCTGGGACCCAGGCTGCCTTCTTCTCTCATCATTTTTTCTTAGAAGAGAAGAAAAAGCTATTTATACTATGATAGCAACAACAGTTATCAGTACATCAAAAATGGAGAGCCAGCCCGAAGGAAAGAAATCACAGCATAAAACCTTTTCCATGGCAACAACAGTTATGAATTAGAGATTTGCAACGAACCCAGGAATAAACAAAAACAGAGGAATATGGGGAAAATGGACCAATAATTACATTGAAACAAGACTTGAAATGAGAATTTTTCCTCTTTTCTTCTCTTTTGTTTTATTTTCTTTCTTCCCTTTTTTGTGGAACTGAGGACTGAACCCAGGGCCTTTGCATTGAATTGCATCCTTTTTTGAGACTGACAGGGTTTCACTAAGTTGCCCAGACTGGGCTCAGATTTATGATCCTCCAGTCTCAGCCTCCTAGAGTGCTGGGATTACAGGTAACACAGCAATATGAACATTTTCCAAAGAACTGAACTGTGGGCATAGATTATTCCACCTGGCCACGGATCAAAATCTCTAGGGCCCTTTAAAGAACGCAGATTCTGGGCTCTCCCTTTGAAAAACGCTGACTGCTCTCTGGGGCGGGGCCGGCGTGTCTGAATGTGGAACACAGGCGTGTGGATTCTGATGCAGCCCAATCTGCATTATGTTGGTCACAGGGGCTACAGAACCATATGGCCCTTTCCTAGCAAAGAAAATACTTCAAGCATTTCCTGCAGAGAACTTTAATGCAAGGAATGAGTTTACTGGTGAGAGTTGCTAAGAGGCTGGCAGGGGATGCTGACAAACAAACAGCAGAGAAGCAGTAGTGGAAACTCTCCCTATTCTTGGGTGGAGGGGAAAATGGAACAGGTGATGTTATACAGCCCAACGACCTCGCTGGCAGGACATGGAACCACCAAGGAGACACTGCCACCAGCGAGGCTACTGAGGCAAAAGAGAAGCTGCAGACACATGCTGCTGGTTCCTCCCTCCTGCTGATCCCTCCTGCAATCTCTCCTAAATGGCAGGACCCGATGGCAGCCAGAGGACAAGGAAGTCTGAGAAGTACAGTTTGTGGACATCAGTGCTCTGATAAGCAGAGAAGCAGAAAGCGGGTAAATGAATGGGTCACTAACAAATAGGCCCAAGATCTGAAAGCTAGCTCTGCCAGGCAACCTTTTCTGCCTCACCTCAGGGTGGGCGAGGAGCTTTGGGGCTGGCAAATGGCTCCGCAAAAAAATTCACTTCCTAATCTGCAGAATCTCTCAATATTACTTTAATATGATCAAAGAGTCTGTATTATTTCATGTCACAAAACATGTCATCAGGTGAAAGAGTACGAGAAGAGAACTTATCGCAGGTTTCCTGGATCCTAGATGCCATGTGTCCTCATAAGAGAGGAAGTAGGAGACAACTACATGGAAGAAAAGGTGGTATAAAGGCAAGGTGGAGGCAGGGCCTGGAGTCCTGCAGCCACAAGCCAAGGGAAGCTGGCAGCTGGCAGGTGATGGAACAGACGAGGAACAAATTTTCTCCCAGAGGGAGTGTGGCCCCACCCATATCCCGCCTCAGACCTCCAGAACCTGGGAAATGCCAGTCCTCCAGCACTGTGGTAAAATCCAGTTTTGTTGTTTTATTGCCAGTGTGCAGTCATCTGTTACAATAGACACCGGAAACAAACCCCATGCCTCTCCACTGTGCTCCCAGTGTGGTACCCCGCTTACCCCCGTGGCCCATTGTCCCTTGGCACTGAAGAACCCTACTGGACCATCTTTTCTGTTCTGCTGGACCACCGTCCTTGAGGGGGTGATTATATGTCTTGGATAGACAGCTCCCCATCCCTCAACATAGTGACTGGACTGTCACATAAAGGGTGACAAATAAATATAAAATGGAATTTATTTTTAAGGCACATTTGGTCTTTGATCTTGTATTTCAGATACTGTCACTCAAGTAAAAAAGTTGATATTCTGATGTTTCTAGCAATTTATCCAGACTCAACATTGCAGCATGTTTCTGTAGCCAGTGAACTACCCTCTAATTCCCAGAGTCCTGCAAAGAGGACAGTCTGCTGTAAGCAGCAGAAAAAGTCTCTCCAATGTCACTGCTGGTCTCCTTGTTCCTACTTAAAGGACCCGTAATCCCTGGAAGGCACCATGAGCCGCGAGCTGTAGAAAACAAAAGGGCTTCTTCCAACCAGCTTTCACCTTCGGTCTCGCATCTCCCAGCCATGGGCCAGGTCACAGTTCTTCTGGAGTCCCCTGTGTTAACAAGCTGGAAGCTAAACACCACTGGGTCCCACAGCATTTCCCAGAGTGGTTAATTAACGAGGGGATAAACCACCGTGACAATCACTGAAGCAAGCCGCCTTGCTGTGCAGTCGTCCAGAGGGTAGGATTAGTTTCCAGGGAGACCACAGGGAAATGACAAGGAGGGCAGGCTTGACGAGGCCTGTGGCTTCCTAAAGCCATGCCTTGCCAACTCTTCTTCTCCCCCTAGTGCATCGCAGAGGTACGTGAAGCCCGTGGTGAGGCTGGATTGGTCTGATAATTCCTTACTGCTCCAGGCTCTGGCTTAATTTAAAGGCTGCTCACAGGTGGCATGGGCCACACGGAAGGCCTTCTGGAAATCACACTGTCCAGTGCTGACAGTCTGGGTTGGCAGTGTGTTTTAGGGGAGTCAATGAGTGGCCCAGAAAAATGACTGAGAAGTTGGTGGGATTAGCCAAGTCAGAGTTGTGGCCATTACTAAGGGCTAAGGAGGGTGAACTGATAGCTACAAAGAGTGACAGCAGTGCTGGGAAAGGTCACATGGACTACTATGGATCTTCCATTCCATTCCATCCCATCTTTTGTCACTCAAAATTTCAGGGAGAGGTGTATCTTTCCTTCCACTCTAGAATCTTAAGGGGCCCAACTGGCCCTTTCCCAGTCTCCCTTGCAGCTAGGGTACAGTCATGAGGCCTACATTCAGTCAATTAACGCACCAGCTTGGTCTTCTCTGTTCCGAGTCCAATTCTTCAGATCTCTAGCAATTCTGACATCTACATGATTTATTTATTTATTTATTTTATAGGTCATTTTACACTAACAGCAACTTCCATGGGCTCGCAGGCCTTGGAACTATGAACCTAGCTTTATCCGGAGTGTGACCTGGCTCATTTCTAAGTATACAGAGGAACTGCAAAGAGTTTGTTCTGTTTTATCTGGAACAGAGTTCTGGAAAATTACTTTCAATTATGTTTCCCTGTCACAACATGATAGGTTGGATATATCTGTCAGACCTCTTTGAGGTGCAAATGACAGCAACTGTTTTAAGAATAATGGGAACTTATTTATAACTCTAAATTATGAAAGTTAACAGGATCCAGATAGAGCCAGATATGGGGAGGCAAGTAGTATCAAGAATCTGCCTCTCCTGCTTTCTTCTTTACAGGTTTCTTTCTCTGATAGGTTCTGATCATGTACTCATCTCTGGTTCCACAAGCCTTGTTGTCTACTTTCCTAGAAAGTCTAGGAGGTCCTGCAGAATCCTGGAACTGATTACAATGGGAAAAACTTTGCTTACCTGGTCATTCTAATCTGTAGACAAGGTTGGGTACAGAAGGAGACGAACCCAGGTCTGTACAAAGCCCAGTTATAAGGTGGTCGTTCATTTAAATCTCAAACCGGCTAAATCCCTGCACAACACTCCCTGCCCTTTTTCAGCTTCACTAGTTTATAGTAGGCAATGTTTTACAGTAGAGTAGCTCTTGAGCTTTTTGACTGTTGTTTGTATAACAACTGACATAGTATGGCTAGAATGTAGCTGCTTCCCTCATTGGTTGTGCCAAATATAAAACCCAAGTCGGTTTTCATAGCGACTGCCCCTGAACATTCACCATGCCACCTCTAAACAAACTTTGAAGTCCTGAGATGGAATAGACTGTTGATATGCCACAGTGCATACAACTTTTGCTTTAGGACAGTCATTTACAAACTGTGCCATGTGGTCCAAATCCAGGCTGCTACTGGTTTGTAAATAAAGTTTTAAAAGAAAACAGCCATTTCTACTCATTTACAGGACTCCCAAGGATAGCAAAATCAATAGATGGACAAGTTTATTATAGAAAATGCTGGAATATTTGCATAGAACCTATGCACATTCCCCATGTATTTTAAATCATCTCTAGATGACTTATAACATCTAATGCAATGTAAGTGTTGTGTAAACAGCTGCTATGCTATATTGTTTGGATGATATGAGAAGAAAGTAGTTTCCAAGGACTACAGCCTCCTAGGCTAACTGCGCAGTGCAGATATGAGATCAGAGGGGAACAACATTCAAACAAATGCTGGAGAGACCCTGAGGACCTGCGAAATGATGGAAGCCACACAGAGCAGGGCCACGTAGCACCTCATTCATGTGGATTCAGCAGCTGGCACAAGGCAAATTCAAATTCTGCTTTGCGGAACTTTCTAAAAGATTTTCAATCCACAATTGGTTGAATCCATTCAATGTCATATACCTGCCCTACATATACTTGTCCTGGAGACAGTAGCATTTGCATCACAAAAGCTGGACTTGGCGGTTGTGACAGAGACCAGTTGTCCTAGAAAACTTAAATATTTACTACCTTGTCCTCTACATAAAGAGCTTGCTGGTGGACCCTAGCCTGAGGAGAACCCAGGATGCCCTCTAGCTGGTGTCATCTAACACCAGTTGCACCACCTAATCACAAAGGTGAGGTTTGTGAAAATAATCTCTGTAGCTTCCACACTTTGCACTACTTTCTGTTTCTCTGCCCGGTGTGAGCACCCAGGGCAGTCACTTTAAATCAGAAACCCGATCTGGACACATATGTACAGTTTCTTAGAGTTCATTGTAAAACTGTTGATCATCCTGGGAACATTTAATTTTTTCCCCCACAAAAAAATCAGTGGACTTCCTATGGTGAAAAATATGAATATAGACTAATCTTGCCCTAAATCACATCTGACCAGAACTATTATGTGTTATGGCTATTTTAGAAACAGATATTTCCCAGCCCCTTCTAATTGCTAGAAGCCAAATCCAACTGTCCAGTCAGTTTTAGGAAGCCTTTACAAGGACAAGATCTCAGGCCTCCTTTACGCAAGGGATAATCTGAAGAAATTAAAAAATGAATTGAGGTATAGGGCTACTGAAAAAAATATCCTCCCCTACACACACACACAGAGATTCCAGAGGTCCACCTGGCCTTCGTAAGTGTCCACAGTCTTCCAATCTGCTGCTTTTCTTGGGAGCATCTTATTGTGACATGAAGTGTAAGACTTTAATTTCTTTTTGTGCCCTGCACTGTGACAAATGACCTTCCTTTGTGCTAGTTATTTTTTCCACTCCAGACTCCCAACATGTAGACTGTTCTCCTGCCCTTCATGAGGCACACCACTGTCTTCACTGTTCCATGCCATTGCTGTCTTTCTAGTTCTCATGGTTTGCTTTTATGAATCCTCTGATTGGTATCATGTTTGTTCCTCCATCACTTCTCATCTCAGAATTACACCCATCCTTCAATCAACGATCTGCCCAAATGTCTTACATCTTATACACAGTAGCTTTACAATCACCTTTAATGAAACAAGTTATACATGAGTACCCTGTCCTGTTCATGATGTATTCTGCAAAAGCATGACAGAGAGAGCTATGGTCTATATTGACATAAACCTCTAAGCTCTATTCCTCCTCAGAGGCAAGCACTGTGTGTTGGATAAGGTTTTTCCTGAGTCCTTTCTATGCATTTACATATGACTCAGAAGAAAATATACAATATATTTTGCATGTTTTATGCAAATGGCAACATCCTTGCTTGTATTCACGCACCAATCCCTAGTGGAGATTTTTCCACATTACTCACCAGAGATAAACAACATTCTTTTCAACTGTAATAGCAGAAATAAAGCATTCTTCTTTTGATTGACAATTGTTTCCAGCTAAAGCATAAAAGTGTAATAATGAGCCTTATCTATACCTTCTTATACACATGTCTCTCTCCCAGGGAGATTATATATTATTTGTTGTTTTTTAATTGCTTAGAGGAGGGTTTAGCAAACGTTATCCTGTAAAGGTCTAGGTAGTAAATATTTTTGGCTCTGTAGGCCATAAAGTCTCTTTCACAAATACTCAACTGGAAAGCAGGCACAAGTATAGAAAGGAATGGGTCTGCTGTCACCCAATAAAGCTTTATTTACAAATAGCCATGGCACAGGAGTTGGCTGAAAGCCATGGTTTGCCATCGCTTGGTTTAGAACATCTCAGTGCTTTATGGATTATGGATACTTCTAGGGCCTCACACCACAGCAAAAATGTTTATTAATGAATTTTCTTTTTCTGGAGCACTGGGGATTGAATGTAGCACCTCAAACATGCTAGGCTGATAGTGCTCAACCACCAAGATACATCGCCTGCCCTTATTTATTTTTAAATTTTGTGACAGGGTCTTGCCAAATTGCCCAGGCTGGTGATTGAACTTGCAATCTTCCTGAGTAGTTGAGATTATAGTTACAATTATGCATATTGATCTAGACCTGCCATGCCCCTTGCTATATGCTCCACCTGCATTTTCTCATTTACTCCATTCATTTAACATTTCTATGAAGCAGTACAGTCAATATTCTTAATGCATCCACAGAAGCACCATGATATTAAATAATTCTATAACATCACACAGCTGTTAATGGGTAGAGTGGGGATTCTCAGGCAAGGAACATGATTCTAAGCCTCTGTTTCCATTCCTTCTAAGTATTTAGGAAAGACAAGAAGCCTGAAAACAGCTCAAGCCATGGCTGGCCTACCATGCACATCCAGATAGCTGTAAGAACTAAGAATCTGATGAGTAGACCTCATTTTCAGGAGTACGTGGACCGAACGTACCTACAAGTTCAGGGTCGCAGCGCTCCTGAGTGCCACCCATGAACTTCCGGATGACATTCCTTGTATGAGGGCCCAATATGCTCAGTGCATAAACATCACCCCTTTACCTTCTATCTGAAGCAGGCACTGTGCTGTGCCCACGGGGCTGAGGAACTGTACCTCCAAACACCCTCTGTCTAGAGAGCTTCATTTTCCTTCCCCAGTGAGCAAGCTGGATCTAGATGAGGTATTAAAATTCATTTGTGTTTTACACGTTAAAGAATGAGAGGATGAACATATAGAGGATTGACACATGGGTGGGTGTATACATGCGTGGAAAAGGAAGGAACGGAGAAGTGGGATGGAGAGAGAAAGAATGGACAAGGGAGGGGAGGGGTGGGGTGGGGAGATGATCCCAGTGTTAAATGTATATGTACTTTAAAATTATATTTACTTAACATGTTCTCACTTCAGGGGCTGCTTGAGGCCTGTTAGGACTATGGTGGGGGAGAACATCAGAGAGATGTTTATTCTTCAAGAAGCGCAGTCATATTCAGGGATAATGTGAGCTTAGCAACCATGGACAGTTCGGGCCATAGTGGGTTGTTACAGGAAAGGAGTCAGGTGGCAGTGGCGGGATGCTCAGAGAGCTGTCAGTTCGGACACTGGCATTTTGTAGCTTGCTCTGGAGCCCTGAAAG
>PVIC010041337.1:0-16335 GCA_004025085.1 Thryonomys swinderianus
ACAGACGTGGGAGTCAGACGCCATGTGTCCATCCAGGTGACTCTGACCTGGCGGTTTGCTTTAGTTGAGCCTCATTTTCTCCTCTATACAACTGGAATAAACATAGAACCTGCCTTGCAATTATTGGCGTTAACTGTACCTAAAAGATGAGGCTGCAGCTGTAAAACCGGGCGCGATAATCACTCAGCTAGAGGAAAGGAGGTCTGGGTGCCCTTCTCATCTCTGCTGGGCTCACCCCACCCTCGTGGGGGCCGTTGCCGCACGGGCCGAGGCACCCAGGCCGCACGCGGGACACGGTTGGGAGCTTTGCGGCAGAATAGGAGGAAAGGTAGCCGATCAAGCTGGTGAAAGGTACCATGACGGCTTTAAGAAAAGAGTGCGGGGCAGAGGAGACGCCTTGTGTCCTGCAGCCGTGCTGCCCACACAGCGGTCCTTGGGCGCGCGTGGGACGCGCAGAAGCTCCGGGCCGGGCTCAGGATGCTGCTTCCGCTCGTTCAGGGGTGACCTCCCTGTGTAGCTCATCGGTGAGGTGTCTTAATTTGGTGACTAGCAACTGGCGGCTTGGAGAGGGATTATGTATTGTGTTAAAAAACTGCATCCAAGATCTTTCAAGGGAATAAAACTGGTCAAATAGCAGCGTTTTGCTTTATTATTGGATTTTAATTGTTGTAGTAAACTGGAGCTTGTAGTCCTATGTGACATGTTCATATTTGGTCCAAAATGTCCTCATTGAACTCAACAGTGATGTTAGTAAGGATAACTGTAGACTCCTGGATTGTAGGTGGAAGAGTTTTCAGTGATTTCCAAGCCAAAAACAAAACTGGTTAATTTGAATAATTACTTCACTCCAACTTTTTTTTTTTTTTCTGAGACAGGGTCTCGCTTTGTGTTCAGGCTGGCCCTGAGTTTACCGTGGAGCCCAGGCAAGCCTTGAACTCAGCAATCCTCCTGCCTCTGCCTCCCGAGTGCTGGGATGACAGGCGTGAGCCACCACGGCCGGCACTGTGGTGTAAGGTGCCGATGGCTGGTGGGCGAGAGTCACCACGCCCGGTTTTGTTGTATGTGGTTACCGGGGATCAAACCAGTGACCTTGAGCTTGCGAGGCAGGTGCAGGAAATGAGGGGATAATCTCAGACCCCGCTCCTACTTCTTTTTGGGGCAGAAGGAGGCAGGGTTTCTCCGTGCAGCGCAGGCTGCCCTGAACTCCTGGCAGCCCTCCTGCCTCTGCTTCTGAGCTCTGACTGCCGGTCTGCGTCTCCACACCTGGCCTCACTCCATCTTTATTATACTAACTTTTCTTTCCTTTATAGACTGTCTTTCCCCGGGGAACATAGGATGGGGTGCTGACTTCAGTGTCATTTTTTTACGTTAGCAAATTGAGTTAACATTAAATTTCCAGTTATTTTCTCTGTGCACCATGAATGATTCATTGGTAATTATACCAGACATTGTACTCCTGGTTTCACATGCATATTTCAATTAACAGAGACTCTCTAAGGAAAGTATTATTATTTCAGTTTGACAGATAGAGAAATTACATTCTGAGAATACACTGGACCTTTGCAATATCATCTAGCTTTTCAATAACAGACTCAAGACTTAATGAGGTCTTGACATAAGAAATAATATCAGAGATGAAATATGAAACTGTATATCTTCCAATCAGCTATACGATACACCAAGTTGTCCTTCTCTAAAAATTGAAAACAGTCCTAGGAGCAACAGCGGTTAAGAGGAGGAAGATATTTATTGATAGGAAATCTGCTAAGGTCCAGGAGCGCGTAGCCCAGGTACCCTGTTTATGTAGGAGTTTTTTTTTTGTAGAGTGAAATGCACATGGGTACAGTGTGGGCCACAGCTATGACCATCCAAAAAGGTTACAAATATAGTCACTTAGGTGATCGTGGTTCAGCTGGAAAACAAGTCACGGAACAAGTGTAGATGGAAAGAATGAAGAGGGGCGGGTCCAGACGCTCTGCTCGCCCTCCGGACTGGGTGCTGTCTGTCCAGCCTTCAGTAGGCCCTGTCTGTTCTTTGACGAAGCCCACGGGTCTGGTTATCTTGTCTTGTTTGAGGCTTCATTTCCATCTGATGTGTCTCCAGCCAGATCTGTGGCATATTTCACCTTGGTCCTGACTTTCTGGAGGACCCTACCCTATCTGACTGCTTGTAATATTTCTTTTTTTTTGAGACAGGGTCTTGCTTTGTAGTTCAGGCTGGCCCTGAGCTCACTATGTAGCCCAGGCGCCTGGAACTCAGCAATCCTCCTGTCTCTGCCTCCCGAGTGTTGGGATGACAGGCGTGAGCCACCACACCTGGCACTGTGGTGTGTGGTATGGATGGCTGGTGGGCGTGAGTCTCCACGCCCAGCATTGTATGTGGTTACCGGGATCGAACTCAGGACCTTGCGCTTGCGAGGCAGGCACCGGAACCACTGAGCTAAATCTCCAGCCCCTGTTTATTTTTAACTCCACTGTCTATAGTAGCCCGAGCACTATCAGGTCTTTTGGGAGTGATTACGTCAGGTATTATGATTTCCGTCTGCCTTCATGGCCAAACTTGTGAACGGCCTTCATTGTCACCAGCCTCTGGCCACACGAGGCCAAGCTGATTCCAACACAGCCAAACGGAGCCTGTGACACAGGCCAGAATCCAGCCAGGCAATAAAAGCAGGATGCGGTTAGCAGCCCTTCTCCCGGTGCGTGGTGATCTAGTTTACCTCCTTAAAGAGGCATTCGTTCCTAGGTAAGGGCAGGGCCTTCCTGGATAGCACCCCATGGCCTTGAGGTTCCTGGCTCTTGTGGTGCCAGACAGACCCTTGCAACAGTCGGAGCGGTTCGAATCCCACCACCGGTGTACTCTAGTCAGCAAGCTCCTCGCAAACGTCATCTGCCTCCACGTCCTTGTCTTCCAACTGGGGATAAAGATGGTGCTTGTAATCCTAGCTACCTCGGAGGCCCAGGTGAGAGGATTCCAAGTTCAAGGCCGTCCTGGGCAATTTAGGGGACCCTGCTGAGCCTGAGGGAGAGAGAGGTGGAGGAAGAGGGCGGGCGGGAGAAACAAGAGAAAGGGGCGTGCTCCACGCCCGTGCCAGTGCTCCCGGGTTTAGTCCCCAGTAATTATGCAGCACTGGCTCTTACAGATGTGGGGGAGGAGGCAGGGTGCAGTTCTGAGCTGGATGCTTGGTTCATAGTAGAGACTCCATAAATATTAACCATTGGTATCATTGGCCCTATTCTTATTATCATCGGTTTTTTTTTTTGTTTTGTTTTTAAGTAATGCTGTGGACTAACCCCAGGTCCTCACTAATCTATATTTCCAAACATTCATTCATTCATTCATTCATTCATTCATTCATTTATGAGACAGGGTCTTGCTTTGTAGTTCAGGCTGGCCCTGAGCTCACTATGTAGCCCAGGCAAGCCTGGAACTCAGCAATCCTCCTGCCTCTGCCTCCCGAGTGCTGGGATGACAGGCGTGAGCCACCACGCCCGGCACTGTGGTGTATGGTACTGATGGCTGGTGGGCGTGAGTCTCCACGCCTGGCTTTGTGGTATGTGGTTACCAAGGATTCAACTCAGGACGCTGAGCTTCCAAGGCAGACCCTGGAACCACTGAGCTAAATCCCTAACCCCAAACATTTTTATTTTTAGGTGAGGGTCTTCTTAAGTTTTCAGGTTGGACCACTCTCTTACTGTAGCCTCTCAAGTCATGTTATTATGATACAGGGACATAGATGTAACTCCCAAGCCTGCTAGGTCTCCAAAACAAGGGCTTGTGTTCTCCAAAGTTGAAGACTGAATTCTAGTAATGACGAAGCTTAAGAGTAGGAGAAGTTAATTGAAAAAAAGCTCTTATGAGAGACAGAAGGGGGGCCAGGGGGTGGGGCTCCTCCTCCCCCATTTCCCAAGGGTCTTTATGGAGCAAAACATGAGGCGAGGCAAGTTCAAGGTGGGACAAAGCTATAGTCAACTGGTACAGTTACAGGTACAATCAGGTAATATTGGTCCAAAGAGAAATCACAAGGTGGACAAAACTGAGCAGCCAATAAGAGTGTGACAAGTACAGTCACTTCTGTAATGTTGATTAAATGGGATCCTTTGGGAAAGCAAGTTCCTTGACAAGCACACAAGGATTTCAGTCAGGGATCTTTCTTCGAAGGGGTGGATTAAAACTTTGGTCCTTATCTAGGTGATTGATACTTATTTTTTATTGGTACATTTTATTGGTACATCATATATACACATCACAGTTACACTCCACATTGAGAATTTGTACCAGTATATGACACAACTTAATTCTCATTTTTCCCCGCCCCTCCCCACCCTACCTCCCCCACCCCATATACCCAAGCACTGTTTCCTTTTTTTACATTAATTTTTTTCATTATTTACCCCTAAGCCCCATTACCCTTTGAATATTTACTATTTCACAATATCAGTCATGCAATCTAGAACACATTTATGACTTCCATTTCTCATGTAAGAGAAAATATATGATATTTGCACATCTGTGACCTATTTATCTCACTTATGAGTATGTCCTGACTGATGCTTATTTAGAATATCCCTCACTGCTCTTTGCACTACCTGAGCGTAGTGATGTCTCTCCACCTGCAACGCTGGCCTTCAGTGACTGTGCTTGATTGTCCTCCGTGCTGGGTAACTTATCTATCTATACTAACTAGAGGCAATCACTCTTCCACCCTCCTGAAGTTAGATAACTCTGAGTGGGGGGTTTTCTGTTTCCTTCTCTTTTGATAGTTTCTTATATATCCGGTCCTCAGTGTGAAGCACAACAGATATTTGCTTCACTCACTCATCACTGTGCTGCACAGGAACCCAGGGCTTGGAGCACGGGAGGAAACCCTGAGGTACCTGACAGCCTTTAACTCCATCTTGCTTAGAAGGCTTCTTGGTCCCTGCCGCTGACCAAGAAGTTTTACTAAAAGATCCAGGTCTCCCTTTTCCTTTATGGTTGTCTTAATCCCATTAACCTTTTGTATATTCTATAATATTTTACGTAGCTTTCACTTGGATTTGGAAAACACCCAAAAGATGTGATTTGGCGTAGAAGACTGAGCTCTGTGAATACGAGAGACCCTTGGAACGGTGACTCTGGGTGCTGTCCCCCACTTCTGGTCCCCAGTGTTCTCAGAGACCAGCCCAGAAACACAGGGTACAGGTGCTGTTTTAGGTGCTCTAACTTTTGATTAAGAAGAACATATATAACCCAAAATTTGCTTGGCATTTTTTAAAATTTAGCCCCTCTGAGACTTTCTCCATTCCTCGCACAGATTTGGTGACTTCAGAGGATTATATTGTTATTAGAAAACTAAAGTCTGGAGTGGTTATCTAGGAGAATCATATTTTTATGTCAAGATCGCTCTGTCTCTGACCCAGAGTATTCTGTACTGTTAAAGGTGTAGCTAATCTTCAAGAAAAGACTTAAAATCTTCCCAGGTTATTTTTTTTCTTTGTTAATGAACATGTTTCACTAAAAGTATGAAAGAGGTTGGAAATCAACTGCCTCGGGTCAGATGCCATTTTTACATTTTAGTGAGCTGTTTGATCTTTGGTGACTTTCTCAGCTTGTCTGTGTCGGTTTCCTGCCTTAAGGACAGAGAAAATGTTACTTCCTAATTCAAAGAGTGGTGAGGCTTGGATTCATAATGTATGTGGTCACTTACTACAGCCCTGCAATAAACTGTAGGCATCGTAGTGATTGATAAAGGTTAACTCAGAGTTCTCCTCTACCTGGGAACTTAAGCAAAGTGGAAAAATTTTTGAAACCATCTCTATGAATTGCATTGTACCATCCCATGGAAGAAAGAACAGAAACTATTTTATTATCTGTATTTTGCTGCATTTTTACTTGGTTATGTTTCAAAAGTCACAGTTTACTGAGTATGTAGTAATCTGTGGTAAACTCTGTGTGGCTGGATGTAGATTTTTCCCACTTTTAATTGTGTGTTGCTCTTCACGCTTTCGAGGCGCTTGTGGCTGCGTGGCGCGCTGTGCTCCGGCACCGTCCGGGCGCCCTCGGACAGGGGCGCTGGGGCGCGGGGCTGCGGGGACAGGTGCCGCCCGGCGCCCGCCTCACCCGGTGAAGGGACGCTGTACCGCAGAGGGCCACAGAGGCTGCTGTCGTTGCGCTGGACTTGCTAATCCAAGGCAGGAGATAATTTTCACCTTTTGAAATTGATAAGAAAGATATAGGGTAACCAGAAGAGGGCTGTTTGTGCCAGAAGTGCATTTATTTGACAATTGCGAAGTCCATGTGATTACTGCATCGGAGTACACGCAGCACATTGTAATGCATGTGACAGCTGAGCAGTAAAGTCAAGGCAGCTTGTATTGTCCCTTTTTAAGAATTTAAAATTTTTTGTGTGTGTGGTGGTACTGGGGATCGAACTCAGGCCCTTGTGTTTCCAAGGTAGGTGCAGTACCACTTGAACTAAATTCCTGGCCCCTCGTATACTTATATTTTTGAGGGAGGGTCTAAGAAGTTAAAGTTTAAACTTAAAAAGAAATGCAGTGGGCCAAAGGAGAGAGAGCCATCAGTGGACTCTATGCTCTTATTGTTCCTTTTGTTCCTCAGCCGAGATTTCTACTGTAGATTCTGGGTCACTAGCGGAAGGAATCAAATTCGGCAAATGGCTGCACAATCATATCCATCCTCTTATACCTATAATGATAAAGATACTGCTCAGTACAAAAAATACTTGGCTACTAATGTGTCGGTAGCACCGAGGGAGAGGCTGGACAGCTCACTGAATAAGCGTTTGAATGTGAAGCTTTTGGTACGCGTGGAGCTTTGAATTTTGGATCGGGAGAGCCGGCTGGAAGCTCCCCGATCACGCGGCTGCCCCCGCTCGGCACGGCCGTCCTCCCTGTGGGCCCAGGGCGGCGGCGACCCGCGGCACCCGCGCTCCAGCGTGGTGCAGCTACCCAGCGCTTACCCTGCAATGTGCGTGTGGTAGGATTTACCGTGTGTGTGTGTGTCCGTGCGTGCGTGTGCACACACACGTGCGCACAAGAGACAGAGAGGAACCTTCGGACCGACTAGCGAGGAAGTAACTTTTCCGCCTGGGGGTGCTGTCTGAGGCGTAGGCCCGCTTCGGACAGGAACAAGGCAGGCGCCAAACCTTTTCCTCCCAAACCCACTCCACGCCACTTTGCCATGCGTTCTGTGTCTTTCCCTTCATCCGTCTTTCTGTCTGTGTATCTACCTGGACTTTTTAAAAAGTAGCTTCCGGGGTCTTTTAAAAAATTTCCTTGTTGATAGTGGAAATTGCATGAAAGTCTTGCAAATCAGATGAATAATGTTTAAGCCCCCATGTGGAGACGTTCCTGTTGGTAAACGGCTGCGTTTCTTGCTGATTCATTTGTCGCGCACCGTTAGTGTGCACAGCACCCCTCTCGCCTTCCTTGGGGAGATATAACGAGGACGTTGTGTGTATTGTGACAACAGCAAGAGCTGTGTTATATGGACAGGAGTAACACTATCCGTGCAAATATAAAAACGTCAAAAAAAGAGGAACAGAAATTTATATGTATTTTTTCCACCCCCCCCCAACCCCCAGCTTTAAAATACCTGTGGCCTACGTCCCTCTCACGGTCTCAGGGGAAGGAAGGACACGCCAGGGACCCGGAGAGAAACTGGAAGTTGCTCCTGAGCTTTGGCAGCCAGGGCCTGGCATTTCAGAGGATGTTTCATCGTATCTTGGGCTGACTAGTGACTTGGGCCTCTCAGACTCTTTCACGTACCGAACCCTGCACGCGGGCACTCACCTGACCCTGTGTTCTGTGTTCCCTGCTTGGCATCCCTTACATCAAATCTCGCTCTAGATGACACAGAACTTGGAGGTGTTTGGGTCCATTCTAAGCACGTTGCGAAGAGCGTGAAGGAATATGAGCAGGAAGGAGGCAGTCGGATTTGTTCTTTGCAGAGACTGCCTTACGGCTGGTGTGAGCGGCCAGAGTGGGAGGAAGGTGACTAACAGGAAGGTGTCTGTGACAGCCCAGCTGGGGAAGGGAGGGCGGAGGAGGCGGAACAGTGTGAGCACTGTGTGGGAGGCGGGACGGGCAGAGGTGGGCAAGTGATGTGACATCGGAGACACAGAAGACGGAGTCAGACGTGCCTTTAGGTACAAGGCGGTGCTCGACATTCCCTTCCAGACTGGGACAAATGCCCCTTTCTGCTGGGAAGGGGAACATGTACACAGGTCTGCCCCACTGGAGCCAACATGAAGCTGCCGGCGGGCTCTGGGCTCCTGCTGGAGGGGCGTTCCAGGCGGACGTCTAACTGCCGATCTTCTGGGCTGTAGGATTCAGGCTGAAGCGCGTACTTTTCATAGCAGTTCGGGTCAGGGCGACAGTCTGCGGGGCCACAGTTGGAAGCATCAGGGTTTTCTCAGATATGCCGTCGAGTAACTCTGGCGTGGGCTTCGGCCTCCAGAATTCCACCTCTGACCTCTGAGAACAAATGGCCATCGTAGACGCCAGCGCCCTCTCAGCTGAGGCCGCGGGGCCCCTCCTGGCCGTGTGTTGCCGGAAACGTCTCCTACTGGTCCTTCCTCGCAGACCAGGACGCGCGCAGAGGTCAGGGAGAGCCCAGGTCCCCGTCGGGCTCCGGCTGGGCAGCGGTGGCTCTCCGCTGAGCACGGTTATCCCCAGCAGACACTCGTGATGTCAGGAGATGATTTCGGTTGTCACAGCTGATAGACAAACAGTGGTGGCATCAGCATCTCTCAGAAAAGAGCCGAGAGGCTGGGCTTCTAACCGTTTCGCAGAGCGAGTGTAGCCACCGAGAAAAGATTGAACAGCCCACAGAGGCCCGTAGCGAGAGCTGAGGCTGAGAGCTGCGAGTTCAGACGCTTGAACTGGAGCAAGAGGAACTTGAGATGAGCTAAAAGGTCCATCTGGAACGTACTTACTTTAAGGTCGGAATGAAAAATGGCTTGAAGCGTAAATTATTGGAAAAATGACAACGGGGTTGAGTGAAGCTTACTGCTCCCTTCCGACGGGTGAGAAGGGCTGTCTTGGCCTGTCCGAGATGCGCCGTGTTCCCGCCCGTGTTCCCTTCGTCTGCTCGGAGGGTGCCAGCCGGACGCTGCTTCAGCGGGCGGAGGGAGGGAGCAGCATGCGGCGGGAGGCGCGGTGAGCCGGCCGTCGCTGTCTTTGGTGGGTGCCGCCGCCTGGGCTGGAAAAGCGGGCTCGGTGCGCAGGGCAGAGCGCCCCTGTGCGCGGGGAGAGCGCGGGCTGCCAGCGGCCGCCACCCGCACAGCAAGGACGGCGTCCTCTGGGCGCCGGGTGCCAGGCCTGCGCCCCGCAGCAGGTTTGACCGGGACACTGGACTGCGGGGAGCGACGACACACCTGGCTGACTTGACTCCAGTCAGCGCCGACGTGGCTCGGCGGTTTTGTCCGGAGACCCTCCGGACCCCGATTCCTGGTGTTCTCCCTGGTGGCACCAAACAGGCTTCCCGGATGACTGTGGGTTCAGCAGCCTGGAGACTCTCGTCGCGTGGGTTTCTTTCCTCCAAACGACTCTTGGTCCTAGGAGAGCGGTGAGCAGACCCTGCCAGCCAGAAGCTAGTGCCGGTGCCGCGTCGAGGCTCTCGGCCCTCAAGCATTAAGAGTTCTCAGCCGGGTGTGGGGGCGTATAATGAGAGTCCCAGCACTTAATTATTTCACTAGATTCGGAAAAAGTTGTATGATTTTTAATGATTTGTAAGTTGTGTTCTAAATTTCCATTAATTCTTATTCTAGGGGCTGTGAGTCCCATATAGCAGGTACTGATGAGACTCGCTTGCCGTCTCATTGTTTTAGGGTATCACTGAGTTTGTGATCTGCTGTACCCACTGTTCTCCTTCTGACACTCTGTCCCATACTTTCCATTGAAATTTTCATATCATCTATCGCTCCTTACTTTCTTTAGACATTTTCTAATTCTTTCTAATTCATGTCTTGTACTATCTTGCCTAAATCAATTATTGTTCATTTCTTAAGCTTGTCAAACATTTTATTGGTGAAATTTTTAATCTATTCAATTAAATCCTCTGACCTCAGTAAACATCTTATGCATTTGCTTATATTTCTTCTTTCATCTCTTCAAATATATTGAACATTTGGTTTTTAAATATTTTGTCTATAACATTCTCAACTTCAGTGTCTATGAGATCAACTTTTATTAGTGGCATCGTGTTGCCTTACTTTCTTGTGTTGTTATTGTTTTTTGTTCTTAGTTGAAGATCTGTTTGGGTAGAAAAAATTCTATCACTGCTGTAGAAATCTGTTTAGTTCAATCCTGCCTATGACATATCCTTAAATTGGGTTATGCTTGTACGTCCTGTGAGCGCTTGGAAAGAATGCACATCCTTCTGCCCACAGGGGAGTGTGCGTTTTATGAGATGCTGCTGGTCCAAGGGGTTATCTTTTCTCTATCTTACTAATTTTCTGTCTAATTCAATGAGTCACTCCATTCCTCCCATCAAACTCGGTTACTGTGCTTGCGAGGCAGGCACAGTACCCCTGAGCTACATTCCTGGCCTAAAGTGAGTTTCTTAATAACAGAATATAGTTGGATTTTACTTTTTAATCCACTGCCCTCACCTGTGTCTTTTAGTGCAATTGTTGATATTTTAGGATTAAGTCTTTCAGTTTTCTATTTTATCTCATGTTTTATAATGTTTATTTTTTAACCATTTTAGTAATTGCCCTAGGTTTCAACTTGTATACTCATAACTTACTGTAGACTACTACTGTTTTCATTTTATCAGTTTAGATGAATTGTTCAAATGTAAGAGGAGAACAGATATGTATAAATTTGCCCATATTTTCATTCTTCTCATTTATTTTTCTCTAAATCTTTTGTTCAAAAATTTCGACTTCTTTTCTCTTTAGTATACTTCAGCCATCTTTGCAGGGTATGTCTGCTGTCAACAAAATAGTTATTCTTCATCTGTGAATATCTTCATCTCTCTTTCAATCCTAAAGAATATTTTCACTGCACATATGACTCTGAGTTGACAGTTCTTTTCTTCTAGCCCTTGAAAAATGTTATATACCTTTCTGGTTTCCATAATTTTTAATGAAAAATCCACTGTTATTGTAATTTTCTCCTCTATGTTGGATGCCATTTTTTTTTTTTTTTTTGCTCTGATCCTTATAATTTCCTACCTTATATAAGCTTTGGGTTTGTCTTGCTCTTCTTTTTCTAGGAACTTGAGGTTCAGCATGAAGTTGTTTATTTGAGCTCATTCTGTTTTCCTAGTGTGGGCATTCACTGTTATGAATTTCCCTCAGAGCACTGCTTTCATTGTGTCCCATAGATTTCTGTATGTTGAACTGATATTAGCATTTAATTGTAGAAACTGTGTAATAGCTTCTTTAATTTCTTTCATGACCTGTTGATTATTCAGCAGAGTGTTATTCAATTTCCATGTGTTAATGAAGTTCTTGGAATTTTTTTTTCCTATCGATCCCCAATTTCAAGGCACTGTTGTTGTTTGACAGTATTCAGGGGCTAATTTCTGTTCCTTTTCATTTACTTAAACATGTTCTATGAACCAGCATATGGCTGTTTTGGAGAATGACCCCTGTGCCTTTGAGAAGAATGTGTAGTTTGGTTTTGTTGGGTGGAACACTCTGTAAACATCTATTAAGGACATTTGTTCAAAAGTTTGGTTCATCTCTAGTATTTCATTGTTTAATTTTTTTCTAGTTGGTGACAGTGGAGTGTTGTGGTCCCTGGTACTATAGTATTATTGTTTATTTGATTTTTCATGTCCATTAAATTTGTTTTATATGGTTGGGCATGCTAACATTTGGTGCATATATATGTATGATTGTCACCTCTACTTCTTGCTTTGTTCTCTGTAGGAGAATGGAACAGACTTACTTGTCTCTCTTAGTTTTGGTTTGAAATCTACTTTACCTGTAAGTAAGATAGTCACTCAGCTTTTTTGCTGTTTCCTGTCACATGCAGATTTATTTTCCATGCTTTTACTTTCAGTCTGTGGATTTCTTTTGAGATGAAATGTGTTCCTTGAATACAGCATATTGTTGGATCTTGCTTCTTGATCCATTCCGGCAGTCTATTTCTTTTAACTGGTAAATTGAGGACATTAACATTGACAGTTGATGTCTGTAAACTGCTTATTGCAAGTGATTTGGTCGCTAATATTTAGAACCCTTAAGAAGTGAGTACTTCCTGGATAGTCCTCCTGTTACAACGGGCCCTTAGTCCTCCACTTAAGTCCCAGTGCAGCAGCAGCATTCACCTAGACGCATCTGCACAACATGGAAGTCTACTCAGACTTTGTTGGCATGGGTAATGTCGTGGCAGAAGCGTAGTCTTTGAGGCAGTGTTTGGCTAAACCAGCACCATTTTTGTCTAAGAGTTTTCTGTCTTACCGGTTTCCTTTCTGGTTTTTTAGTTGGACTGTTTTCCTTCTCTCTCTCTGTCCTTATTTAGCGCTTAATAATGGAAGCTGCTGCGCTGCCAGGTTCAGCTCGTAACATGGTTTTGAAAGGGATAATGATTACTAAGGAAATAAGGCCTCGTGTCTGTCCAGTGTTTTTCTGGCTGGCTCTTGCTGCAGGTCTTAACTTGGGAAGTCAGTAACGGAAGCATAAAGCAGGTGAGGTGCTAAGAAAAGAATAATCAGCTCCACCATCTGGCTTTCTGCAGTTCAGAAAGTCACAGGCGCCACCAAGCTAGAGCTGCCTCTCTGTGTTTTCTTGAGATGCCAAATGCTATATCAAAGCCAAGAACTGATTTTGAAAATATTTTTCTACTTGTGTTTTGTCACACGTGTTCTTTGGCAGATTATGTTAGAGCTTGTTCTGCCGAAGCTCAGCAGAGCCTTCTGTCTCCTCCAGCTAACTTGGCATGTACAACTCAAACATAAACCCTAGTTTTGGAACAGAAATCTTCCGCAGAGATAGCATGAACTGTATTTTAATTTCAAGCCAGATAATACAGTACATATCATATAGGAGACGGGCAGTTCTTATTCCTTTATTGTTATCTTTTATATACAGGAATTTTTAACTATTTTCTGCTCAAGCCTGTTTCACTACACATTTTCTTTCTAGAATCTCTCTAATTATTGGAAAGTAAGGGAATGTTAAGCTACTCTTCTTTTATTGAGAAAAACAGGATACAATATACCAGATTATGTTCATAATTTGATTTTGCTTGAGCTTTCAAGATAACAGTATGACTCCAGTATGAATGAAGAGAGCTTAGATACCAAGGATAGACATCTTGCTAAGCCAAAATAAAAGCATTTTACTTGTTTAGAATTTTAGTGTCTGCATGAAAAAAATGGTTTTTGGTGGTAAGAAAGTAGTAAGCTTGAATTGTTTCACTTTGATGATGGAAAATTTTTCAAGCCTTTGTAATACCTAGAGTCTTTTTAGATAGAAGGCATGATTGTCACAGCACCTGTACCTTTGAGAAGTGGCACATAGTATCTCATTAAGGGGAATTAATTGTTGCAGTGAACTCTGAACGGCTCAGTCTAGATATGGAAATGGCCACAGGTACGTCTAAGTTTGAGTTGAAGACACCTTTTGCAGTAATAGCATATGGGTCAGTGTAAGTTTGACTGTAGAATTAATTAATAGAGCAATTACCTGGTTCATCACAGTTGCATTGAGTTGTATTTAACAGGGAGCGTTCTTCTTTGTCTGTTCCTCTTCCATAGTTCTTTTTAAATGTGTTCATGCTTGGTGTAGCTTCCAGAGTCAGCCCATGTAACTTTAAGACACTGCTATTATGATTTCCCTGTGGGAAAGCTCATATCTGTTCTCTTTCTTTTGCCTTGCTCTTTGTCATTGATCACAGCCAGGTAGAATCTCTGGTTCCTCCAGCCCACCCTTTACACTTGATATTCAGACTATATACATTTATAGACACACACACACACACACATAACTGATGACTTTTTTAGGAATTGATGTGGGAACGGAAAGTGTGGCTCCTATCAAACCCAACTCACTTGCTATCTCCCGATCCTCTGGTATGAAATTTCTACCCACTCATTTGAGTTTTTTGCCTCGTCAGGGCACACAGAAACCCAGTTCACATACACAGGGCGGAGACTCAAAGAGGGTGTTGGAATTTTTTGACCTCCTTTACTCACTGATGTTCTTTGCTCCCATCCTATTCGGAGATGTGCCCTTGAGAGCACTTCATCTTAGATCGTACAGGGTGTTTTGTCAAGAGAAGGTTCTGCATGGTTAGCCTGACAGTTAGTGATTCCTCTGAGCACTCAAGATCTCAGACTGGGGATCAGTTTCGAACCCCGGCCATGTGTTGGAATCACTAGGGAATTTTTTTAAAATACCGATTTCTTGGAGGGCCATACACATGCTAGGCAAGCGCCGTGCCATGGAGATATATACCCTCCAAAGCCTTTTACTGTTTTTATTTTGAGGCAAGATCTCAGTCGCCCAGGCTAGCTTTGAATTTGTAGTCACCCTACTTCAGCCTCCCAGGATAGTAGGGTAGCAGTTTGTCAGTAAGCCGAACTAAAACCATTTGAATTTTTAAAGGTGAAATTCGTTTTCTCAGGAACTAGTCTGGAATCAGTCAACCAAAGGAGTCAGTTCCCAAAGGCAGAGGCGTTGACCTACTTCAGTTTGTCTGTCGGCCCGATGTTTGACACCTTCCGAGTTTTGGTAGTGAAGGTGCCGAGGGCTTGCTTACCCGGTGGAGCTCTTAGTCATGGGGTTTATTGGCCCGTCAGGCCCCTTCGGCGCCGTTTTCCAGTGTTACTGTAGGGTCGGGCGCTTGTCCGTTCTAAGCCACGATGCGGAGAGGAGCTGCCGCGCCCTGTGTGAGCAGGCGCCCGGGACCGCTGGCCTGTTCGCCCGGCTCTTCTCTCCCGCAGAGACGCGGGTGCAGCTCGCAGGTGGTGAGAGCAGCGTGTCCTGCCGCGGGAGCCCCGTGAGAGCCCCGCCGGGGGCGGCGGCGCCCCGAGCCAGCGGGGGACACAGCCCGAGCCTGGGGGCGCTGCCGGCCGGGACGAGGGCCCTCCGCGGGCTCAGCCCTGGCCCGGTTCCGTGGCCTGGCCGCGCTCGGCGTGTCCCTCGGCCGCTGGGGCTGTGCCGTTTCTCCTGTGAGCGAGTGTCCCCGGCTCAGAGGGTCCCGGCCCCCGTCGGCGGTGGCAAAGTAAGCAGCAGTGTCGGACCGACAGCGGAGATTCGCTTTAAGTGGGGAGAGTGGCCGAGGCGCCTGCGCAGTCAAGCACAGCGCAGCTGGGTGCAGGAGCAGAGGCGGCTGGACGGAGCCTGGCGAGGGCGCCCCCGGCCGCGGGAGCGGCGCCCCGCCCCCGCCGCGGCGCCCCGCCCCCGCCGCGGCGCCCCGCCCCCGCCGCGGCGCCCCGCCCCCGCCGCGGCGCCCCGCCCCCGGCAGCCCGCGCGAGTCCCGCCCCCCCGCCGGCTCTGCAGGACGCGCGCAGCCTTCCCACAGACGGGCCCTTCGCAGTACTGTCACCAGGACGTTCTGGGGTAGCTAACAGGAGGCTCGCAGACGGAGTCCGGCCCTCCGGTTCGGAGGCCGTGAGGCGGGACCCCGCCGCTCTGCAGAGCCCCGGCTCCGGCTCCGCGCTGCCTGCCCGCCGGGGACCCAGCGGCGCAGGGGGCCCGCCGCGAGCCGCCACCTCGGAGAGCTCCGGCCGAGGCGCCCGGGGCGGGGAGGCGCGCCTGAGCCCCTGGGGCCGTGGGCTCCGGTCCTTCCTTGGAACCCCCGAGAGGAGGGAAGCCTTCACGGCGAGACCGGCCGTGGCTGCGTCCCGCACTGGGCTCGGCGCTCTTCAGGTCCGCGCGGTTGTGGGGCAGGTGGGCCTGGCCGCTGAGTGCGGCGCGTCTGCGCCCTTCCCCCTCCGCACGTGTGAGGCGGCAGCGCACGCACGTGCCACACGCGGCCCCTTTTGCCTTTCCTTTGCTTGGAGGGGCGCTTTGTTTTTCTCTTCTTATAAACAAAGTTAAAAATCTGACTTGACATAGCCAAAGTTAAAAATCTGACTTACAGTCCAAGTTAAAAATCTGACTTGCTAGTCTGCCATCGAGCCAAAAACGGCTGGTGAGAGCATGTTAATCTGCAGCCCGAAGACCATGATCGGGGAACCAGGCTGGCAGACGCGAGGGGGCTGTCTTGTCAATCAAGTTCTGTCGTCGTGGTTGGCATAAGGTCAGTGGGTGTCCCCATTATAGAATGGCTTTTGAGGCCCCTTATTTACAATCACTTTTGAGTAGGAACCAGAGGACCACAGAGGGGCAGAATGAGCAGTAGAAGGTAAAGATTACAGTTGCCTCTGAAA
>PVIC010041338.1:5956-16387 GCA_004025085.1 Thryonomys swinderianus
TTTAAAAATAATAATGTGGTTAAGAAGAATTATGCTTGAGGAACATTTTAACAGTTAAAATAGGAAATATAAAAGTTTGATATGGTAATAAAAAAGGGAACATAGTTTATGTTTTTAGGGTGTGAGGGGTTGGGGGTGGATAGGGGAATGTGAAAAATGAGAATTAAATCGTTTCATGTACTGGTTCAAATTCCCAATATTGAGTGTGATCATGATGCATATATACAATGCACCAAAAAAGATAAAAATGAACTAAAAAAATAGTTTGAAGTCGCAAATAGGATGTTAAAACTGAAGTAACCAAAAAAGCTGAGAAAAAATAACTGTGAAACTAAAAAAAGTAAATATAAATAAAAGATAATATAAAATAATAGAAATTTTCACAGAAGTAAAATAAAGAACTATGTTAATCAATGATGCTTATGACAAAGGTTTTGGTGACAGTAAAAATAAAGTAAATAAAGTTAGCACACTTGAGGTACTGGAGTAATGTTTTCTTTCTTTCATTTTTTTTTCCCTTGAGATAGGGTCTCACTTTGTAATTCAGGCTGGTCCTGAACTCACCATGTAACCCAGGTAAACCTCGAACTCATAGCAATCCTCCTGCCTCTGCCTCCCAAGTACTGGGATCACAGGTGTGAGCCACCATCCCCTGCTGGAGTAATGTTTTCTAACCCCAAAATTATATAATTCTTTTTGGAGATCAGTAACATCTATGAACCTAGTATTCACAGTTGTGACAACTACACAAATAGGGTAAACAATGTGCTAGAGAACTGACAAAGAGGCCAGGGATTTAGCTCAGTGGTTCTGGCGTTTGCCTGGCAACCCAGCTTGATCCTCAGTACCACAATACCACAATGCCAGGTGCAGTGGCTCAGGCGTGTAATCCCAGCAGTTTCTTGTATGTCAGTCACTGCACAGCTCTGGCTAATGCATCTTTGGACAGATAGGTTCTTGTGCCAACCAGTAGAAAAGCTACAATGAGGGCTGCACTTTCATTAGTAGATATTCAGTCTGCAGAAGCTTCACTATAAAAACTCCAGAGGAAATAGTTAATACAGGTGCACACCGACAGGAAAGCAACTGAGGAGAGGTATAAAACAAAAGCCACAACTCCCTAGTAGTCATAAATTAGAATGGGAGAGCATAGACAGATTCTCAAAAAACCTCAGCTATGATTTAAAAAGAAAAAGAGAGCATATGTAAATAGGGTTGGGGTGTGGGGTGGGTAGGGGTATGGGTGAAAATGACAAGTAACTCATGTTAATTTGTACTGGTACAAATTCCCCAATGTTGAGTGCGATTGTGAGCTGTATATATAAAATGTACCAATAAAGAGGATCCATTTATTACTTTTTATAAAGGTCCAGTAAAAAGCTGTCAGTGCCTTTAATTACTTGCTAGACAATTTACAGGGTCTGCTGCAGAAAAATATATAAACCGTTAACTTGCCAGACTTTCTTCCATGAAGTCATCAGAAATGGATGAGAGAAAATTGTTGTCTATATATCACTCACAGCAATTAATGTAATTGCTTAAAAAATTTTATTCAGGGGCTAGAGATTTAGCTCAATGATTCTGGAGCCTGCCTGACAAATGCAAGGTTCTGGGTTCAATCCCAGATAACCACAAACAGCAATACTGGGTGTGGTAAATCGCTCCCACCTGCAATCAGTAGCACATACCACAATGCCAGGCATGGTGGCTCATGCCTGTAATCCCAGCACTCAGGAGGAGGCAGGAGGATTGCTGTGAGTTCAAGGCTCCCCTGGGCTATGTAGTGAGCTCAGGGCCAGCCTGAACTACAAAGCAAGACCCTGTCTTTAAAAAAAAGGGATTTAAATATATACAGTTAAAAAAAAAAAGTAATGCATAACCAGGCACAGTGGTGCACACTGATAATTCCAGCACTTGAGAGCCTGAGGCAGGAGTACCATTACAAGTTTGAGGTCAATCTAGGCTACGTAGTGAGTTGGAGGGCAGCCTGGGTTATATAGTGAGAACCTGACTCAAACAAACAAAAAACGTGAATGTATAATAATAAAAGTCTTATCCTCAGGGGTAAAACATTCTTCTCACTTTTGGGCCAGAGATTTAGCTCAGTGGTTCCAGCGCCTGCCTCTCAAGTGCAAGGTCCTGAGTTCGATCCGGTAACCACATACAACAATGCTGGGGGTGCTGACTCACGTCCACCAGCAATCAGTACCACATACCACAGTGCAGGGCTTGGTGGCTCATGCCTGTAATCCCAGCACTCGGGAGGCAGAGACAGGAGGATTGCTGAATTTGAGGCTTGCCTGCACTACATGGTGAACTCAGGGCCAGCCTGAACTACAAAGTGAGACCCTATCTCAAAAAAAAAAAAAAAATTTAGAGGGATAAACATTTGTCTTTGAGCTTGAAGGTTCTACTTTCCAGTATACTGTTTTCCTTTTTAGGAAATATTGACATAAATCCACATAAACTGGGAACTGCTTTTGAAGGACTCAGAAAAGCCTGTTTCTTTTGTGCTTAATGATATTCATAAAGTCACTTACTTCTTTAAGAAAATGATACATATCTGCAGAAAATATATTATCTTAATAACCACTGATAGCACCCATAATACTTTGAAAACTCCCACTGGAATCTTCTAAACATGAGACTTAAGACACATGTATCATTTATGCAGCACCACAGGGCACAATACAAATTAAGATTTACACTGGAAATCAATTTTCTTTTGTTACACATTTAACCCAAGCACTATGGCAACAGAATATAAAATAAAGTAGGTCACTGATTCCAGCTGAAATGGCTTCCATGATACAAAAGCCGCTGTAATTTGTTGCTCATCATTTAGGATTCTTTATTTTAAAATTCTTCTATTTCACACACCCCAGTCGATGTTATCTAACAACCTAGTGAATAAGTGTGTGAGACCAAATTACTGAGTGAAATTTATCCAATCTTCATAATTTCTTCACTTGGTTTATTAATATTTAACTAGTAGTATCCATCTTTATACTCAGAAAACAAGGAAGGGAATTTCAGGTAAAAGGAAGAGTGAGTATATACAGGTTTATGACCGTGAAAGGGCACAGTGTACTATTTACAAATCATTCTAGTAAGCATTTGGTGGGGGGAGGTCAAAATCAGGCACAATAAGAAGATTTAAAAAAAAAACAAGAAGAGGCTGTGTCTTTGTCACTTTCGGGTCAATGGAATCATCAGTAGTCTCCTAGGAACCTAAATACACCAGCTGTCTGGGCTGCTTGTATCCATGAAATAAAACAACATTGAATTATAATATCCTTTTACAATATTTTCTGATACCATTTTCCTTTGTCTCTTGGGAAGGTATGCTTCTCTGTTCTACTAACCCATATTTTGTATTCCATCTTCAAAGAGCCCTCTAGGACCTTTTCATATAAAATATCCTTTCTTCTCTCTTCAGTACATAGACCTTATAGATTTAGAGTCAGAAAGAGCTGTCTGTTTAATCTGTCACAATAATAGCTGTGTGATCTTGGGAAAGTTGTTGACTTTTCTGCTACATGAAGTTGCTGTAAGTATTAAATGTAACATAATGTGAGGCCCCAGCACTGCACTCAGAACAGAGTGAGCTGTCCTTTCTAGTCTAGAACAAAGTGAGAGGAGACAGGAAAATGTATCCTGAGCTTTACAATGAGCACGATGTGAAATTTATTTCCTTTTCTTCTTTAACTATGTAAACACATTCTGTGGAAGGTAGGAGCAGAAATATCAAAAGCTATTCACAAAGCTGCTGAAAATCCAAACTCCAGTCAAGATAAATTGAGCTTTTTCTACAACTGGTTTTTAAAATCTTGATTCAAAAAAAATCTTCATCCTAGTGTACATCAATATGAACTTTATTTACACGGGTGAACCTGGAGATTTAGCTCAATGGTTCCAATCCCTGCCTAGCAAGTGTAAAATCCCTGGTTCAATCCCTGGTGACCACACACAACAATACGGGGGGTGGTGGCTCCCACCCACCAGTAATCAGTCCCACATACCACAGTGCTTGGTGTGGTGGGTTGCGCCTGTCATCCAAGCACCTAGAAGGCAGAGGCAGGAGGATTGCTGAGTTTGAGGCTTGCCTGGGCTACATAATGAGCTCGGGGCCAGCCTGAACTGCAAAGTAAGACCCTGTTTAAGAAAGAAAGAGAGGGAGGGAGGGAGGGAAGGAGGGAGGGAGGGGGAAAAACGAAATCAGATACTGAACAGAAGCAGATAGTGAACAAAGAAAAAGAACGGAAACTTTTCCCTTAGCCACCTTTTGTAAGTGCTCCACTAATTCTTGACTAAGAATGCACAGCAGTTAGTATAAAAACCATAGTGTATGATCAGTTTGTTATATACACATTAGTAAATGACAGCATAGGCCCTTGTGTAAAACTGTTTTATATCAAATTACACTTAACTTGTTAGTTGTATGAAATTGGGGAAGTTATTTCCTCTTTTTTCTATTTTCTTAACCTATATAAATCAGAGGAGGCCCCGGGATTTAGCTCAGTGGTTACAGAGTCTCCCTAGCGGGTGAAAAGTCCCCATCCTACACATCACAATGCCAGGTGTGGTGGCTCACACCTATAATCCCAGCACCCGGGAGACAGAGGCAGGAGGATTGCTGTGAATTCAAGGCTAGTCTGTGCTACATAGTGAATTCAGGATTACCCTGAATTATAAAGTGAGGAGAACTTGTTTCAAAAAACTTTAAAAAGGGGCTGGAGATTTAGTGATTCTGGCCCTGCCTTGCAAGTGCAAGGTCCTGAGTTCAATCCCAGCAACCACATACAATGTTGGGCATGGTGACTCACGCCCACCAGCAATCAATACCACGTACCACAGTGCCGGCGTGGTGGTTCACACCTGTAATCCCAGCACTCGGGAGGCAGAGGCAGGAGGATTTCTGAGTTTGAGGCTTGCCTAGGCTCCATAGTGAGCTCAGGGCCAGCCTGAACTACAAAGTGAGACCCTGTCTCAAAAAAAGAATAAAATAAAATAAAATAAAATAAAATGAAGAGCCCCTAGTCTCTGCTTAGTATGGAAGATCTCCATCCATGACTGTACTTCTTTCATCTTTCTGGAGAAGGTGGGGAAGGTACTCAATATCCTCCATAAAGGGGGAGGCAGAAGGAAGAGTTGCTGCCATCTCTTTGTCACAGTAATATTTCATTATTTTATTGCTGTGATGCTTAACTTTATATGTCAATTTGACTGGGTTAATTGACGCCCAGATAAGTGATAAAACATTGTTTTGTGATGTTTGTGCAGAAGATCAGTATCTGAATCATTAGATTGAGTAAAGGACATCTGCCCTTAGCAATGCAGGTGGGCGTTATCCCTTTGTGGAGAGCCTGAATAGAACAGAAAGGAGGAGAAAGAGTGAATTTGTTTTCCTTTTGGAAACTGGGACATCCATCTTCCTCTATCGTCAGACTTGACACTCTGGGCTTCCGGGACGGGGGGGGGGGGTCACAGCATTGGTTCTCCCGGCTCTCAGGACTCTGGGCTTGCCCTGCGCGCCACCACCACTTTCCCAGACCTGTAGCTGGCAGATAGCAGGCTGCAGGATCTCTGAGCGTGAATAACCACATGAGATGAGTCCTACAATTAAATGATTAATCTTTGAAGGAGTAGCTGATAGGTTCTGTTTCTCTGGCAAACCTTAATGCATACAAGTATGACTACAACAATTCTGATTCTGAAAGTTGAAAAGCACAACCACATATAAAGAAGAAAATAGAATTAGCCATGCTCCCACAACCCGGAGATAATTTTTATTAAAACAGTTTAAAACAGTTTTTGTTACTCTTATACACCTCTTTGTGCATCTTATAACCAATGCTATACATAATTCTGACTACCCTCCCAATAATTCTATTATGAGCATTTTTCAACGTCACTAAAAATCTCTAAAACATCCTTTCCAATGGCTACAAAATTGTCTTCTAGATTAATGTCTCATAATTATGTATTTATTTTAATAACAGTATTTTCTAATCACAAAATAATTATGTCCATTTATAAAATTAGAAACTGTAACATATAAATCACCCATAATCTTATCATTGAGATATAACTGTTGTGAATATTTTGATATACTTTCTTCTAGTATTTTTATATGATTAGCTATTATATACTTAAAATAATTGAGGTCATATATTACAAATTTTTCCCATGTCATTTAAAATGCTTTCAAAATGTAATTTTAGTGCCTATGAAATATTAAATGATATATGCCTAATTTCATTCCCTTACTGGTAAGGAGAGAAATTTCCAGCCAATAAAGATGAAAACTGTTAAGATACAGAGGAAAAGACCCGTCAAAGATCATACCCCCTACATCAAGAGACTTTCTAGGGTTCAGATCTATTTGCCTTAGAAATGCCAGCGGAGGGCCAGAGATTTAGCTCAGTGGTTCCAGCGCCTGCCTAGCAAGCACAAGGTCCCTGGTTCGATCCCCAGTGACCACATACAACAACACCAGGTGTGGTGACTCACACCCACCAACAATCATTACCACAGACCACAATGCTGGGTATGGTGGTTTACACCTGTAATCTCAGCACTCCAGAGGCAAAGGCAGGAGGATTGCTGAGTTCGAGGCTAATTTGGGCTACAGAGTAAGCTCAGGGCCAGCCTGAACTACCAAATGAGACCCTGTCTAAAAGAAAGGAAAAAAGAAATGCCATTGGTACTTCTAAAACCCAGGCCATCAAATGCAAGGTGATTGTTGAAGAAAGAATTCCTTCAGTTAACAATGAGAGAACTTCTTCCCAAATGCTGTAGTTCTGAAGTATGATGTTTATGTAGCTTGTGTGAGGCCCTACGTTCCAGTCCTAACACTGCAAAACACAAAACCAGACAAAATTCAAAAAAAGAAAAATTAAAATAAGGAAGAGAGAAAGGAGGAAGAAAGGGAGAAAACAGAGAAATGTAATAACTGAAGAAAATAAGAGGAAGTTGCATCATTACCAAATCCAGAGGCCAGAGCTACCTCACTGACCGAGTCTGTTGGAGCAGGTCTCATTTCTCATTATCTGTGTCTTCATCCTTCTCTCTCAACATGGACAACATGAATACTTTCCTGAAGGGCACTGCTCCTTAGTTTAAGTCATCTTTATAGCTGTTAATCTAAAGGGAAAAGAAATATCTTTCCTGTGACTGCTGAAGAAAATTACCAGGGAGGACTCTGGTCACCCAGAAGAAACCATTCACTGTTTTCAGGGGGATGGATGTTTGCGGAGACCACACCTCATGTGCTGCAGAAGGATCAGCCCTGCAGAGTTGCTAGCAGGACTGGGCTTCTTCAGACAAGTAGGAAATGGTGGCACATGCCCATAGCAGTCAGTGGTTACCACAGGGAGCAGATACCTGAGAAAGGAGAGAGGAGCCACGAGTGACCGGGATCTGTCCCACACGCTCGGAAGCCGGGAGCAGGAGGGGCTCCCTCAGTGTGGACGGTCCTGGAATGGACCTCAGTTTAGTTAACCATGCTCCTGCCATTACCCATCCAGATTACTTCCAGCTTCCTTTTCATCAGTTCCTCTGTTAAATATCACGTTTTTATTCATTTTATGATAATATTCATTTATGATTATAAGATAAGCATACCATCAGGATGAAATGCACATAGGTAGATATATTTCTACTACACAGAAGTGGCCAAATGGGTATATATATGTGCATACATATTGGCACAAACATAATATCACAAAAAATTTTTTCATTTGTAAATTTATCTAGAAACCAGAAACATCTTAAACCATCCATTAAGGAATATTTCTGGGCTACCCACCTGAAACCCCTTTAGCTTCTCTTATACAGAAGCTATCTTTCCCCCAATAAATACTTCCTACCCTTAAAAAATTTTCTGCTATCCAAATTCTAGCTAATGTATATACATATGTATATGTTTTCATATAATTTTAATCAAAAATGTTTAATCATTTTTTTATTTAAGGACACAGTATCCATAGAGAAAGAGCAATGATTATATTCTATATGCCCTTAAACAATCAGAATGTGGCTGATGGGAAATGCAGAAAAGCTAACTCAAGATGAAGGTTTTATATTATCAGCCTCATGAGGAAAAAATAAGATTTGTTTAGGTTACCATTTAACAAGATTAGGTCTTGTTATAGATGAATTTGAGAGTTTCCCATTTTCATTTACACAGCTGTCCCTAGTGGTTTGACACATAGGAAAACAAACATCCTTGGCCCCTCACAGCTGCCTAAGCTGTCCCCAGAGGAATTTTCTCCACCAGAGAACACAGGTAGACAGAGGAAAGAATCTGATTCACCGGAAATGTTGCGCTCTCTTTTGCACACATTGGTCAGAGGGAAGGAATAAGTCCCAGAGCATTCTACCAACTCTGTCCCATTGGAAGGAAGGCAGACAGAGCATACCGTGTAAGTAAAGAACGATCCCAGAGCCGCACAGTAGAAATGGCAGACTGAGTTCAGAGCTCTAACAGTCAACTTGGTGGGAAGCAGTGTGGGGCGCAGGAGGAGCCAACTGCATAAACCAGAGGGAGGGGACAGATTTAAGGGCTGCCATGACGGAGGGACTTTGGAGAAAAGAACTCCGAGCCAAGGAAGATCTCTGAAATACTTCCTAACTATAAGGTGTTGTGTGTATAGTCTGACTCTTTAAGAATACCAAGAGCAAAAATAGGTACTAATCTTCAAGCTTTCAGAAACAAATTCATGTTTATTTTGAATGTGACTCAGAGCAGGCTACCTGAAACATTGTGAACCTACCCTATTCTGCTTGGAACGAGAATCTCACTCTGTCTTATGCAGGATCGGTAGTTCTCCACCAGTACACCTTTCTCCTTTGTGGTATACCCTCCAAATTCTGAGCACCTTTTCCTTTCATGACTCAACTGATACATCATGTGACTGTGGCAGAGGCATTTTGAAGGAAGTGTTTTGGCCTTACCTCAGCTGTGTAAGTTTCTTTCCTCACTGTACCACATCTGTTCACTGATTGTAACTCACTATTATGGCAGAGGCCTTGTTTTACTTATTCCTGTGAGCTCCATGGCTTTGATCCAAGACTTTGCACCTGGTGCTTCAATAGACGTGTTTACTAAATTACAGTGAAGGCAAAAAAATAGGTGGCTGGGAGAAATTTTTCAATTATTAAAGAAATATGCTTTGTTTTCATTTATTCATCAAGTCAGCAAATGTGCTAAGGATTTAACATGGATGAAACTTCTGTTTCTTCAGTGTACTGCACAAACTTGGTTTTCTCCCCTAAGAATATGACTTTCCTTTTGCTGAGCATTTTAAACTTGACACTTAGTAAAGCACATTGAGGAATGAAGAGGAAGGTAGAGTCCCTACCCGACAGAAGCCTGCCCCTGTTGTCAAAGTCAGAAGAGGTCCTGGGGAGATCTCTACTTTGGAAGAGCAAAGCACTCTTTTAAATCAAAGTACTTAAGGTTCTTTAACCAAGAAGTACTTTAGCCTGAAAAATGACAAATGTACTTTAGTTAGGAGAACGAAAGGAGACAGTGGAGGACAGGTAGCTTGGAAAGGAAAGAAATTTTAAGCAAACTAGCCTTAAACAACCAGTCTCAGGACAAAAATAAAAGGTGTTTCAAACTGAGAGATGCCAAAACAGTCTCCTTAAAGCAACAGTAACAGTGAGGAAAAAATGGGCAGGAGTCTTAAGAAACCAATGTGCATAAGTGGTGTCTCCTTTTATCATCTCCGTTCCCCACCTTGAACCTGCCACACAGACCAGACATGACCATTTTGCTTCTAGTCTCACAAGACACCTGAGAGCAATCACTTTGTCACCAATAAAGCAGTGACAGGGATTACTGTGGGGGAGAGAATTGTAGGGTGATGTCCCCACTGCTACTGTCCTCCAGCTGGTGGGGAATTCTCTAGGTCACTGAAAGTTACCAGTCCCAGGAACCATCTCGGTTCCTTGCAGACAGATGGCTTTGCTCCTCACCCCCTGGACCAGGCTGAGGAGGATTCGGGTAAACACAAATTCACTCCTTTTTTTTTTTTTCACGACCTCAAAATGGTCAGACTCCTCAAATGTCAGTACTCAGGTATAAAACCAGAAAGTCAGTGAATACTGGATGCAACCCAATGCTGGAAGTGTCTGAAATCAACCTGCAAATGGATTTCTGAACATCTCGCTGTAAACCTGAGGAAGAGAGATTCTGTGGGCTTTTTTTTTTTTTTTTTTTTGAGACAGGGTCTCGCTTTGTAGTCCAGGCTGGCCCTGAGCTCACTATGGAGCCCAGGTGAGCCTTGAACTCAGCAATCCTCCAGGCTCTGACTCCCAAATGCTGGGATTACAGGCGTGAGCCACCACACCCGGCACTGTGGTATGGGGTATTGATGGCTGGTGGGCGTGCGTCACCACTCCCAGCATTGTATGTGGTTACCG
>PVIC010041339.1:0-16273 GCA_004025085.1 Thryonomys swinderianus
GTGCTGGGATTATAGGCGTGAGCCACCACGTCTGGCACTGTGGTATGTGCTATTGATTGCTGGTGGGCATGAGTCACCACACCCAGCATTGTATAGGGTTACCGGGATCGAATTTAGGACCTTGTGCTTGCGAGGCAGGTGCCGGAACCACTGAGCTTAAGCTAAATCTCCGGCCCTTTATGTTCTTTTTTAAAAACTGGTAATGACTGGGAGCCAGATTTAGCTCAGTGGTTCTGGTGCCTGCCTCGCAAGCACAAAGTCCTGAGTTCGATCCCTGGTAACCACATACAATGCTGAGTGTGGTGACTCATGCCCACCAGCAATCAATAGCACATACCACAGTGCCGAGCGTGGTGGCTCATGCCTGTAATCCCAGCACTCGGGAGGCAGAGACAGGAGGATTGCTGAGTTCCAGGCTTGCTGGGGCTACATAGTGAACTCAGGGCCAGCCTGAACTACAAAGTGAGACCCTGTCTCAAAAAAACAAAAAAGAAAAAAAAGAAAAAAATTGGTAATGACAACTCACAACTTGAATTTCTCTCAAGAATTAAAAAAACCCTAGGTTGGCTTCATGTAGAATCAGCATGTAGGTCCCTGGAGTGAATTACATCCATCCCTGTCCTTGTCCTTAGCCTTGGGTAGGAAGTACTCAGGGTATCAGGGTTCGGCTAAACACTGCAAGCCCAAGCTCAAGTCCAGAGTGGTGCTGTGGCCAGAGGTGGAACTGTGAGAAGATCAAGAGCAGCTGTAGCTACCAAGCTGCTTTGCTCTCTTTACCCTCCCAACCTTGCCCCATGGGAGAAAGGCCTGTAACCAACCACACACTCACCTTCCCTGATTATTCACAGCATGTATATGAAAAGCCATCTTGGAGCTATAGATACAAAACAAAACAAAACAAAACAGGAGTCAGTCTATTCTTACTTATTCTGAGGTTAGAATCCTCCCCAGACACTTGCTTCTGTAATTTGCTTGCCTTGGGTTCTCAAAGGCACCCAGCAAGGTGTGTGTCATCCTTGCTTTACAGACTTACCTTTTGATAGATATCTGTACTAAAAGTCCCATGTTAGAAGCAGATATGGTATGTTGGGGCCTCTGTGCCAGTTCTTAGGAATGGCCAGAGGAGAAAGAATGCCTATTGCAAAGGGGGAGTGGCCTTCTATCGCCCAGGGTCTCCTGACCCATAATGTCCACATGCTACCTTGACTTTCCTCCTCTTCATTGCCTTTGTGACAAGCAGGGAGGACTGTTCTGTGTCTAAGCACACAGTTGTGATGCACACAGTTAATTGGTGCGGAGCTGCAGACAAAGTCAGGACTTCAGAGCTGAGGAATAACCAAAACCCCTTCTGGTTTTTTTAATAAAAGAAAGTTAAAATTGCATAAACTTAATTTCATACCTTAAGAAATACATTTTGTAACACCAATTTCCTGTGTACATTCATGGCTCCTTCTTGAAGGAGCAGGTTGGCGAATGTGATGTAGTTTGAATCCTCAGTGAAGTAACACTTAGGGAAGGGATGGGGCTCTAAGTGGGAGACTGGTTCTGGGAGACTCTTTCCATTGCTTGGTGTTTTTCTCTTGTGTCTTCCTCTGGCTAAGGCTGAGGCCCCAGACTCGGGCCTAGGAAGCTCTGGGGTTGAGAAATAACCTGACTAAGACTCTGTGCCTCCACTACTGGAACATTTTTTTTTTTTTTGGTGGCACTGAGGAAAACAAGAAGAGAGCCCTGTACCACAGATGGACTTTTCCCTCCACTATTGGATCTTTTTTTTTGTGTAGCCCTGGGGATCAAACTCATGACCTTGCATTTGCTAGGAAGGCACAGTGCCACAGAGCTAAATTTTTCAGCCCTTTCCTCTGCTCTTGGAGCTACAGAAATATCACATAATTCTTCCTGTTAGGTCAACTGACTGACTTCTATCAAATGTTCCTTCTCATTATCCAGAGTGCAGATACAAGAAAATGTGAAGTGTGGACCGGAGACACTACAAAATACAGTCCAGAAATATTAAGTAAACCCTCAGAACTGGTGTCTTTTGTATCTTTTACAAAAAAGTGCACAAAAATGGTCCTGTGGGATGAGGGTCTAAGTGAGCTGTGGTCATGAAAATAGAGCTACAAAGACCACACAGGGACGCACTGGAACATACTGGAAGACATGACAAAGGACTACAAGAAGCCAAGTTCCCAGCCATTTTGACTCTGAGGTCCAGGGGCTCAGGGATTCTGTCACCTGGCAGGTGGATGAAGCCCAGGGCAAGTGAGGATAATCTCTTCTAAGCAGTGATTATCTTCCTGTGTCCTTTTTCCTAAGAAACCTACCTCTCAGGTTTCCCGCAGCACCCTTCTAACCTTGGAACCAGGGCTAGCAGGTTTCCCATGGTTCTGGTATGCATCTGTGTCACAATTCTAGCCTCACAACACGTGTGACTCTTCCTCTTGTAGTTCCTCTCCTGAGTTCCTTGGCTTCTTCAATAAAAACCTCATCATGAATAGTTAAATTCTCCTTCACACATCCCATTATTTTACCAGAACATTTCTCAAAGGGCAGATGGAACATAAATTATACAGGAAAAAAGTTTTTAAAAAAACAAATATAAAAAAATTCCTTATAAAAATAATAGCCTTTGCTTACCGTAGTGCTGCCTTAAACTGAACCAACTCAAAGGAATCTAATCTGGATCCCAGGGACTGCTCTGCTAACTCTTTTGCCTATAAAGTCAGTAACAAAACAGAGAGAATTAGCTTGTAAGCAGCAAAAGTACTCACATCATTGATAGGAATGGCCCATCTAACAATGTGTTACACAATGTGACTATTTTGCATACATCAAGAGACTAAGTGAAAGTATCATGTTAAGGGAAACAGGTGCTGCTTCCTTCAGGCTGATTTCATGGATAAAAACTGCACTCAGGCAGGTGGGTACTGGCATTTGACATGGCCAGAGATGTAAGCAGCTGAGGCAGTGTAAATGGCATGTAATGTCTAGAAAAGTGCTTTCTCCTCCCCGCTCCCCTGGCTGTGAAGGTGGTTCTGCCCTCAGTTTCTGCCAGATGCAAAGAATATTCAGGTAGCTTGAATTACAGGACATCAGTTAGAAATCAAAGGTGTGAGAACTAATACTGAATAAGGTCCCATGGCTGTGCAGAGGCCTTCTGAGAACCATGGTAGCAGCTAAATGAGTACCACATCAGTGCCCGGATTCAAGTTCAGTGAGGAGGGGAAATGGCAAGGAGCTGGTGACTAAGGCTACAGTCTCTCAGCTATCTACATCATACACAACCTTTCCAATGTCAACTGGTTTCCTTCAGGAAAGATCCTATTGGCATTGGGAGGCATCAAGCCGACTCTTCTCATCTCCTTACTGGGTCAGATTTAGGAATCCAACTCAGCAGGGCAGGTTAAGCGCAAAACAGCAAGGAAGAAAATGGTCAGAGAGTGAGAACACACTCTTTGTCTAAGAAAGGCAAGTTAGAATTTCTAGTCCATGGCTGACTGTTTACTGAATTACAGGAAACCAAATTGTGTAGCACAAAACAAACTTACCCAACTTTACTAAAATTCACAGTGGAGTGATTTATATTTTTCTTTAACTTCTAAAAGAGTTTTGTTTAAATTATTAACAAACAATGTAGTACAAGAATACTCTTCTAAGAAACGAAATTGATGTCTAGAAGGAAGTACTGATTAGCTGTCCCTCTCAAAACACAGGCAGTATGGTCACAGGCAGCAAGAAGCTCAGCGTTCTTATAGGCATCTCTTGCCTGGTGCCACGGAGGCCGGAGCACATACAAAACTGAGTACCACACAGAATAAACTAATGGACAGGATGCTTTACATTAAAATAATGACTAGAAAGAGAAAGAAAGAAACATTACCTTTGTTAGACTGGAAGTTTTAGCATAACATGCAATGCCAGCCAAAACAGCCTCAATAACAGCAGCATATATCTGGGACAAGAGCCTACTTTAAAAACAAAAAATAATGGTTAACTACTGTATCACGAGGTTTTGTCAAAAGCTGCATGCACATAATTATAGTCCACAAGGAACTGATTTTCTGGTCTTTTTTTTTTTTTTTTTGAGATAGGGTGCTGCTGTGAAGCTGAGGCTGGTCTTGAACTCACTATGTAGCCCATTCTGGCCTCCAACTCACAGCAATCCTCCTGCCTTGGTCTCCTGAGTGCTGGGATTATAGATGTACACCATCACACCTGGCTGCCTTTTTTAACAGAATGAGAAAAGTGCAAAATGAAACTCACTGTGAAAAGAACTCTAGACCTTTTTTTTTTTTTTTTTTTTTTTTTGCTTTTTGGAGACAGGGTCTCACTTTTGTAGTTCAGGCTGGCCCTGAGCTCACTATGGTGCCCAGGCAAGCCGCCGCGAACTCAGCAATCCTCCTGTCTCTGCCTCCCGAGTGCTGGGATTACAGGTGTGAGCCACCACGCCCAGTATTATATGTGGTAACCGGGGATCGAACTCAGGTCCTTGCGCTTGCAAGGCAGGTGCCGGAACCACTGAGCTAACCCTAACTCTAGACCTTTTAAAAGACACATGGTCATTTGATTTATATTTTGTTTGTTAAATCATCTTTTAAAAAGTCAGCTCCTGCTGGGTGTGGTTGCTCACACCTGTAATCCCAGCACTCGGGAGGCAGAGAGAGACAGGAGGATTGCTGAGTTCGAGGCTTGCCTGGGCTACATAGTGAGCTCAGGGCCAGCCTGAACTACAAAAAGCGAGACCCTATCTCAAAAAAAAAAAAAATAGAGAGGATTTGTCTTTTGAATTCAGAGGAGCTGACCTTTTTTTTTTTTTCTTTTTTTTTTTGGAGCCAGGGTCTCGCTTTGTAGTTCAGGCTGGCCCTGAGCTCACTATGGTGCCCAGGCAAGCCGCCGCGAACTCAGCAATCCTCCTGTCCCTGCCTCCCGAGTGCTGGGATTACAGGCATGAGCCACCACGCCAGGCATTGTGGTATGCGGTGTTGATTGTTGGTGGGCATGTCTCCATGCCCAGCATTATATGTGGTTACTGGGGATCGAACTCAGGACCTTGCACTTGTGAGGCAGGCGCCGGAACCACTGAGCTAACCCTCCGGCCCGAATCCTCTCTATTTTTGACCAACAAAATATAACAGAAAGATTTCCTGATCCCTCTCCATGCAGGAGCAGCTACCCTCGAACCAAGACTCCCTTCAGTGTACTGACAGAATTGGCAGTTTTCCCAGGGACTAACCATACCACACTTCCACCTGCTGAAGGCTGGCTGTTACTGGTAACAGAGAACCTGAATGAGGGGAGCTGGGTTCACTGGAAATCAAATTATACTGCTGCAGGCTGCTCTTCAAGTAGCCTCCCTCATCTAGAGAGCAGAGAATGCTTCAAGGGAGCTCTCATTTCCCCGCAAATATTGCTCTTTCTCTCTGGTGATTCATTTTGCAAAGCCATTTCAAAAAGGTTCTTCTTTGCAGGACTGCAACTGCCATGAAGGTCTCTAAACAATCCAAGTCTGGTTCCTACTAGGGAAAGTGTTCCCAACCCTGGTCTGGGGCTGGGTCATTCTTCACTGTGGGGTCTGTGTCTACCACATGCATGGCCTGGTGCTCCTTTGGCAGGATCCCTCTGCTCTGCTCATGAGACACTAGCAGCACTCTCCACTGTGACAACCTGAAGTGTCTCCAGACCTTGTCAGCTATGCTTAGGGCTGGGGAAGGTAGGGACAAAGTGGGAGATTTGTCCATGGTTGAGAACTCCTGCTTTAGGAGGAGACCCAGACTCTTCTCAATCAGGGCAGTTAGGGAGAGAAAGGATGCTCAGTAAGGAAATGACAGAGCTTCACAAAGGATTATATCTGTTTTAGATCCCATTTGTCCCTGCCATTCCCCTGCTAGGTATATACATGAAAGAATTAAAAGATTCGTATCACAGTGACATATGTGCGCCCATGTTCATAGCAGCTCAGTTTGTGATAGCCAAATCTTGGAAACAACCCAAATACACATCAACTGGAGACTAGATAAAGATGTGGGTTTTTAAAAATAAAATGGAGTATTACTCTGCCATAAAATATGATAAATTTGAGTCTTTTATACTCAAATGGATATAACATGAGGACATATTCATAAGTGAAATAAACAGGACACAGATATGTATAGTGTATCTTTTCTCTGGTATGAGGAACTGAAGCTGTAAATGAGTTCTAAAATGTATGATAGGTATTGTGAAATAGAAAATATTCAAAAGGAAAAGGTGGGTAGGAGTAAGTAAAGAAGGGCAAGAAAAAGATGATTAAAAAGGAAACAAAGCCTATATATATATAGGAGGTAGGGGATTGCGGAGGCAGGGGAATGGAAAAAAAATGAGAAGTCATGCATGTACTGGTACAAATTCTCAATGTCAATTGTGATCATAATGTGTACATAAAATATACCAAAAAAATAAATTAAAAAAAAGAATGTGTATTTTTAAGCCTGTGAGACTCTACAAGAAAGTAATAGAAATTTGAAAGTGGGAAGAAACACAGGAATAATTTGGCCTAATCCTCTCATCTTACAGAAGAAGAAGAAGCAGGGCCTTGGCTGGAATAAATTGTTGAGAACCACAGAAATTTGAGGCAGACCTCAACTTAAGTGTACTCAGCTTCAGTTCCTCCTTGGCATCTGTACCACACCCTCACTTTGTAGGTGAGAGATATAAATTAGATTGAAGAACAAAAAGAGTCAGAGTTCACATAACAAAATGAGAGCTCCATGGATCAGCATATCCTGAAGACTGGTGGCCAGACCAGAGGAGGAGGACATTGACAATAAGCTTCGCCACTTGTGGTGAACCAGAATCACCTTTTACAAGCATAACACTGGGGTGAAGTTTTTTTTTTTGCTTTTTGAGACAGGGTCTCGCTTTGTAGTTCAGGCTGGCCCTGAGCTCACTATGGTGCCCAGGCAAGCCGCCGTGAACTCAGCAATACTCCTGTCTCTGCCTCCCAAGTGCTGGGATTACAGGCGTGAGCCACCACGTCCAGCATTGTGGTATGTGGCATTGATTGCTGGTGGGCGTGTCTCCATGCCCAGCATTATATGTGGTTACTGGGGATCGAACTCAGGACCTTGCACTTGCGAGGCAGGCGCAGGAACCACTGAGCTAACCCTCCGGCCCTGTTTTTTGTTTTTGAGACAGGGTCTTGCTTTATAGTTCAAACTGGCCCTGAGCCTACCATGTAGTCCAGGCAAGCCTTGAACTCAGCAATCCTCCTGCCTCTGCCTCCTGAGTGCTGGGATTACAAGCGTGAGCCACCAACCCCTGTATTGTGGTATGTGGTACTGGTTGCTGGTGGGTGTGAGGCAAGACACCTGGTATTGTTTTATGTGGTTACCGGATCAAACCAGGGACCTTGCGCTTGCTAGGCAGGTGCTGGAGCCACTGAGCTAAATCTCCGGCCCTGGGGTGAAGTTTTATAATAGCATATAAAGATATTCCCTCCCTGACTTGATGCAAACATCACTCAATTCAATACCAGTCAGCATCACCCTTCCCTGACTTCTATTTAGAACCTCAGATTAGCCAATACTTTACTATTGATCCATAAAGTGGCCTTGATGGTCCTTTTGTCTCTAGGACTCCACAAAGCCCAAATTCCACTGGCTCTATGATTTGGTAAATCTCCTAACATGGGCCCAAGTACCACTTAACATCAGTTTCCAGGGGCCGGAGGGTTAGCTCAGTGGTTCTGGCACATGCATTGCAAGTGCAAGGTCCTGAGTTTGATACCCAGTAACCACATACAATGCTGGGTGTGGAGACATGCCCACCAACAATCAATGCCGCTTACACAATGCTGGACATGGTGGCTCACGCCTGTAATCCCAGCACTCGGGAGGCAGAGACAGGAGGATTGCTGAGTTCGCGTTGGCTTGCTTGGGCACCATAGTGAGCTCAGGGCCAGCCTGAACTACAAAGCAAGACCCTGTCTCAAAAAGCAAAAAAAACCCAAAACAAAACATCAGTTTCCAGTGCAGGGCACCAGTGAATTTGGTTTAAGCAAAATTTCTAAAGATCCAGAAAGAAGATCACGGGCAGTGGTTAAATTCAGTTGGCATGGAAGAGCAAGCAGGCACAAAGCAAGACTACATGCACCAACATATGAGAAAATGGTTGAGTTGCTGCTAAAGTGAAGGAATCTGCAAAAAATAAATCCCTGAACTCACAGCAATCCTGCCTCTGCCTCCTGAGTGCTGGGATTATAGGCGTGAACTACCACACCCGGCACCGTGGTATGTGGTTACCAGGGATTGAATTTGGCACCTTGCATTTGCCAGGTAGACACTGGAACTACTGAGCTAAATCCCCAGTCCAGCATAATTATTTTTAACACACTGAAATATATATTGTGTATAAGATACCAATGGGTAATGCCAAAGAGGAAGAAGTGTTATTTTCCTTTCTCTACCTCCATATATTCTATGGCACTATGATTATACTACTATTTGGATTTACACTCTCTCCAATACAGCTTTGTGCCCTACCTCAGAAACTCTGATTAAGTAGTCTTGGGATTGGGGCAGGGGAACTTAGTTTGAAGAGATCCTCAGATAATTCTTTGTAGCCTGCCACTGCTGGCCTTTTGGGAGCACTAGTCTAGATCCTACAAGTTTATGCTGGAGTGTCTAATGAAATGATAACAGAACTTTATTATGTCCATATTTCTGGAGGAGGGTGGTTTTTGGGATTCAGTTGTTTCAGCATTAATGAATGCATGTCCTTCTTTGATTTCCTGATATAGGTCCACTTATGGTAAGACCTTTCTTTTTGGAGACAGGGTCTCGCTTTGTAGTTCAGGCTGGCCCTGAGCTCACTATATAGTCCAGGCAAGCCTTGAACTCAGCAATCCTCCTGTCTCTGCCTCCCAAGTGCTGGGATTACATGTGTGAGCCACCATGCCCAGCACTGTGGTATGTGGTTACTGGGGATCGAACTCAGGACCTTGCGCTTGCGAGGCAGGCACCGAACCACTGAGCTAAATCTCCAGCCCGGGTAAGACCTTTTTAAGGCTGCATAGTTGATTCAGACTGCAACTCTGTTCCACAAGCTTGAATGTCAAGTCCAAAGGAAACACTACTCAGACCCCTTAGGGTTTCACAGATTTTTCCAACAGATTTCAGAATGTTTTAAGAAAAGTCCTCAATATAAACTATGTAGAAAACACGCGAAGGGAAGCTTTGTCATATAAATCAGGGGTGGAAAGACACCAAGTTTTTTGAGTTCCAGAGGTCAAGCTAGCAGGGTCTTCTGGCCTAGGTTTGAAACTGACAGGCAAGTGCTGGGGACCTCCTGGGCAGCAAGAGAGTGGTTTACCTCAAAACCAAAAGTCCTAATTACTGCTGATCTCTACAGGAAATAGGACAGACACAACTGAGAGGCTCCACTCAGAGATAGAAAAGTTAAATACAAAGACTTACATTTGTTCAGTTTTCTTGGACAGCTTGCCATTTTTGGACAGTCTGTCATCATCACCTATGAAAGAGACCATGGATTACAAAGGTGATAAGAGCCAGGCATGGTGGCTCACGCTTGTAATCCCAGCACTCGGGAGGCAGAGGCAGGAGGATTGCTGAGTTCGAGGCTTGCCTGGACTACATAGTGAGCTCAGAGCCAGCCTGAAGTACAAAGTGAGACCCTGTCTCAAAAAAAAAAAAAAAAAAAAAAAAGAATGTGATAAGAGGGCCGGAGATTTAGCTCAGTGGTTCCAGCACCTGCCTCCCAAGCGCAAGGTCCTGAGTTCGATCCCGGTAACCCCATACAATGCTGGACGTGGTGAGTCACGCCCACCAACAATCAATCAGCAATCAGCACCACATACCACAGTGCCAGGTGTGGTGGCTCATGCCTATCATCCCAGCACTCGGGAGGTAGAGACAGGATTGCAGAGACTGGAGGATTGCTGAGTTCGAGGCTTGCCTGGGCTACATAGTGAGCTCAGGGCCAGCCTGAACTACAAAGCGAGACCCTGTCTCAAAAAAAAAAAAAAAAAAAAAAAAAAAAAAAAAAAAAAAAAAAAAAAAAAAAAAAAGAATGTGATAAGATCACAGGGTATGCAAACACTTCACAAAGTGTCCAGAAAGGCTTAATTTGGCCGGAGATTTAGCTCAGTGGCATTGCTGCCTGCCTTAGAAAGGTTTAATTATATTCAAAAAAGCACTGTTAAGGGCACTATTTTTTTTGGTACTGGGGATCAAATTCGGAACTGTGCACTTAAGAGGCAAGTGCCAGAACCACTGAGCTAAAGCCCCAGTCCAAGAACACCAGTTTTTTAAAAAGTTAAATACAGGGCCGGAGATTTAGCTCAGTGGTTCCGGTGCCTGCCTCGCAAGCACAAGGTCCTGAGTTGGATCCCGGGTAACCACATACAGTGGTGGGTGTGGTGACTCATGTCCACCAGCAATCAGTACCAAATACCATGTACCACAGTGCCAGGCATGGTGGTTCACGCCCGTAATCCCAGCAATTGGGAGGCAGAGGCAGGAGGATTGCTGAGTTCAAGGCTTGCCTGGGCTACATAGTGAGCTCAGGGCTAGCCAGAACTACAAAGTGAGACCCTGTCTCAAAAAAAAAAAAAAAAAAAAGTTAAATACAGCACAAGCACAAACAGTGGAACTGGACTCCTTCCAGTAATTTCCCAGACTTTCACCTCTGACACTGCCCACTTATCACCAGTAAGCAACAAATAAGATGTGTAGGAATATTCCTTCCTTTTGTTTTTAATTTTCTAAATTTGAGGTTATCAGCAAACAGGCTCCATTCTGCATCATTTCCTTAATTATCTGATCCAAGTCATGCTCTTTCCTGAGTTTCCTGGCTTATTCAACAGCAATAAGGAGAAAATCCTGCTTCTAATGTACCCCATTCTGCCAATGCTGAGATCAACATTCATTCTAGAAGTTCTCCCTTACCTCTCTGGCTGCCTGCAGCTGTATACTTGCAAACAGGAAAGCCCCATTAGCCTTAACTTCCTGGAAGATGCCATTTATAAGTTCCTAACTTCTAGGTATCCTGTCACAGCTTTTCTCCTTTTCTTCACAAGAAAACTGTCAGGCAGACACCAGGCCAAGACACCCAAACTCCCACTGTGGTCAGCACCTGCTGGTACTTCAAAGCCTTATTCACCCTGGCTTTTTCTTGTGATAACGAGAACAGGACCCTACTCTTGAACAGACCTGTAAGCCACAGATTGAACTCACAGCCACAGGTTTTCTCCAGAAATAATTTTGGAACTAATGTGTCAGACACATCAACTCTTGCTGCAAGAGTTGGAAACCTACAAATTGTTACTATGAGCTCCTGAGCAAAGTAATAAATTTTATGTTAATAAAATTACATGGGAGAAGCCATTTATTAAGATGACATGACAATTAATGAGATGAGAATTTACAGGGACTTACCTAAATAAGGAACATGAGTGGCTCCAAAAACATATGTTCTTGAACATGCAAGAGGTCCCTTTGGTGAGATGCACTGTGCTACCTTGATGTCAGAAAAAAAATAAAAATAACAAAGGAACAGAGACTTAAACATACAGCTTACTGCGAGAGAAACAAAAAGCACTTATTTAATAGAATACATTTTATTTTACCAAAAGACATAAAAGACCACCTTTAATTTCACTTTACTCACTTTATTTGGAGACAGTCTTACTATGTAATCCAGGCTGGCCTCAAACTTAGAGCAATCCTGTTCCAGTCTCCTAGGTGCACCACCACATTTATCTAATTTTTTTCTCTAAATGTAGATACTTCCAAAGATATCCTTTGTATGTGTATTTGGTTTTGTTTGCAAACATAGGCTATCTTGTAAGGTTGCTGTTGGATATTCAGTCACCCAGGATGCTAATGAATTCGTAACTCAGAAAAAAAAGACATAATGTGCTTGAGTTTTGATCCTCATCAATAGTCAGTCCAGAAAATAAAAACTAAAATGTATAATAGGGCCAGAGATTTAGCTAAGTGACACCGTACCTGCCTCACAAGTGCAGTCTTCAGTTTGATGCCTGGTACCCAAAAAAGAAAAAAGAAAAAAGAAAAAAGAAAAAAAACCAGGCTGGAGATTTAGCTCAGTGATTCCAGCACCTGCCTAGTAAGTGCAAGGTCCTGAGTTCGATCCCCTGTAACCACTTACAACAATATGGGGCATGGTGACTCACATCTAACAGCGGTCGGTAACACATATCACAGTGCTGGGCATGGTGGTTCATGCCTGTAATCCCAGCGCTCGCAAAGGAGATGCAGGAAGATTGCTGAGTTTGAGGCTTGCATAGGCTACGTAGTAAACTCAGGGCCAGCCTGAACTACAAAGTGAGACCCTGTCACAAAATGAATAAAACATTTTTTAAAAAACCAAAACATTAATACATACACACATATGTAATAGATATCATAATATATATATATTATATATATATATGATGTAATAGATATTGGGAAATGGGAAGAAAATGTTCAAATTGGAATGGAACAAGGGAGGGGAGAGAGGAAAATGATCAATATCACCATAATACTAAATGAAAACATATTTCTAATTATTGATTAATAAATTTATCATTATTTTGGGATATTTTCTCAATTAAAACATGTTTTTTGAATCTTCAAATTGTCCCTTACTAAAGGTGTTTTTAGAGGCAGGTGTAGTGGTGCATGACTGTGATCCCAGCTCTCTGGAAGACAGGGCCAGACTGGACTCCACAGTGAGTTAATAGCCAGCCTGAACTACATAGGGAGACACTATCTCAAAAAACAACAAAAAAAGACATTTTTTAAAGGCTCCTTATATTATCCATCTACTCCTACACGTTGCCTACTTTTTTCATTAGATCTCTTGATATATTAAACATAATTAGGTAGAGGTAGATTAGAGGGATATAAAAAACCTAGGGCAAATGTGCATCTGTGGCTGATGATTGTAACATCGTCACAAGCTTATCTTGTACCATGTGCTTAAAAACAATGTACCCTACTGTACTCTTCTGAAGAGTTTCTGAATCATGTTAATCATGCTTAAGAAATCTCCAAATGACCTTGTCTCCTTCCCAGAAATAAAGGCTACCACGCTGACTGGCTCAACGAAACAGTTTGCCCTTGTAAGTATGGACACATCTCTTACCTGGCGTCCAAGTGGGATGCCTCTATCTTGCAGCCCCACTCTGCTGCGAGGATGGTTCTCTGGCTTTCTCTGCATTTGCCACACTTCATACAAACTTTTGCTTTGTACTATATCCATCTGTTTTTTTTTGTGAGACAGGGTCTCACTTTGTAGTTGAGGTTGGTCCTGAGCTCACTATGTAGCTCAGGCTAGCCTCAAACTCAGAAATCCTCCTGCCCCTCCCTCCTGAATGCTGGGATTACAGGTGTGAGCCACCATGCCCAGCATACTATTGTGACATTCCTATTTCCTGCTAAACCCCTATTTCTTCTTTCTTTGCTGGAAGGTAAGGACCCAAAGAAAGGTGCAAGGCCATTATAGGAGACTCCTACCTCCTGTCAGACACAACAGTTATCTCCCTATTTATTTACTTAGTTGTTTTTTCTTTTAAATGAGACTCACTCTGTAGTACTGCCTCAACCTCTTAAATACTGGGATTATGGGTGTGTACCACCATGCCTGACTAAAAATAGTTATTTTAATACTCTAGTTATTTAATACTCTATAGGACTAAGACTATGCTTGGTCTTAAGGCACTTACCTAGCCTGCTTAATAAAGCCCGGGTTTGAGCTCCAGCACCACAAAGAATATAAATAAATAATCTGTCTGAAAATTATAAAATATGAATTTTATTTGAGTCTGGTTCTGAGGATTATACTCTCTCACTTTCTCTCTTCTCAGACAGGATCTTGCTATGTAGTTCGGGTTGGCCTCAAACTTGAGGTGATCCTCCTGATTCAGCCTCCCAAGTGCTGAATCACAGTCAGCTGTGTTCTTTTCACAGCATACTTTTTCTGGCCTTTTGGCACACCTTGTAATTTTTTGTTGAAAGCCAGATATAATGTATCAGGAATGTGAATTGAGGTAATGGGCCTTTCATGTGAGATTTGATATTAATCTGGGAGGAGTTGGGTTCTGTTTAGTGTTTGCTGTAGCTGTAAGTACCAGTGGCTTTACATTCCTGTAGTATCTACTAATTTTTTTTTTTTTTTGAGACAGGGTCTCACTTTGTAGTTCAGGCTGGCCCTCAGCTCACTATATAGCCCAGGCAAGACTCGAACTTAGCAATCCTCCTGTCTCTGCCTCCCGAGTGCTGGGATTACAGGCATGAGCCACCACGCTCGGCACTGTGGTATGTGCTATTGATTGCTGGTGGGCATGAGTCACCACACTCAGCAATCCTCTCGTCTCTGCCTCCCCAGTGCTGGGATTACAGGCGTGAGCTACCACGCCCAGCATTGTGGGGTGTGGTACTGATTGCTGGTGGGCGTGAGTCACCATGCCCAAGATCATATAACTGTATGTGGTTACCAGGATCTAACCAGGGACCTTGTGCTTGCTAGGCAGGTGGCAGAAACACTGAGCTAAATCTCCGGCCCTCTTATCACATTCTTTTTTTTTTTTGAGACAGGGTCTCGCTTTGTACTTCAGGCTGGCTCTGAGCTCACTGTGTAGCCCAGGCAAGCCTCGAACTCAGCAATCCTCCTGTCTCTGCCTCCCGAGTGCTGGGATTACGGGCGTGAGCCACCACGCCTGGCACTGTGATATGCAGTGTTGATTGTTGGTGGGCGTGAGTCTCCACGCCCAGCATTATATGTAATTACTGGATCGAACTCAGGACTTTGCACTTGCGAGGCAGGCGCTGGAACCACTGAGCTAAATCTCCAGCCCCCAACCCCCTTTTTTTAAGTACAGAGACAATTTCTAAGTCTTTATATGTCAGATCTGAAACTGAAAATCTCCTATGAAGGCTTCCTCTGACATACATTCTGATAACTCTAGATCCTGGTCTGGCTAAAAGGTAGATTTGAGTTCTCAGCACACAAAGACTAAGCTATACCTATTTATTGTATGTGGTTAACTGGAGATCGAACTCAGGACCTTGCGCTTGCTAGGCAGGTGCCAGAACCACTGAGCTAAATCTCCAACCAAGCTATACCTATTTGATCTTATGTTCTCCACATCCAAATTAAAAATAATAGTTCCTACCACCGTAACTTTTCTTACTGCCAAGAACATTTTGAAAACACATCAAATATAGACTTTCACAGTCATTATGATCCTACATGCAGGTTTATTGTTTCCTTCAAAGAATGTAAAACAGTTGGGCATGGTGGTACATACCTATACTCCCAGAACTCTGGTGGCCAAGGCAGGACAGTCTCTGAGTTCCAGGCCAGCCAAAACTACATAGTGAAAGACCAGCCTGAATTATGTAGTATGACTGTCTCAAGAAAAAAAAATGTAAAAGATAATATAATCAGAGCCAGGCATGGAGGCATATGCCTGCAATCCCAGTACTTGGGAGGCAGAGGTAGGAAGATCACTGCCAATGTGAAACCTCATCTTAAAAATCAAAAAACAAAGACAATATAATCAAAGCAAAGATCTTCCTGCTGGCACTCTGAATAAAATAGTGATCATCAAGGTTTATACCCTTGTTTTATTTTATTTTGTTTTTCTTTGAGACAGGGTCTTGCTTTATAGTTCAAACTGGCCCAGAACTCACTATGTAGCCCAAATTAGCCTTGAACTCAAAGCAATCCTCCTGCCTCTGCCTCCCAAATGCTGGAATTATAGGCGTGAGCCACCACGCCCAGCACTGTGGTATGTGGTACAGAGGATTGAACTCAGGACCGTGAGTTTGTCAGGCAGACGCTGGAACCACTGAGCTAAACCCGTAGCCCTTCTTGCTTATTTTTTGAGACAGGGTGTTGCTATGTACTTCAGGCCAATCTTGAACTTACTATGTAGCCCTTGCAATCCTCCTGCCTCAGCCTCTTCAGTGCTGGGATTATAGGCATGCACCACCATGCCTGGCTCTTATATTCTTAAATGTAACAGGACACAGTAAAATTAGGCTAAAAATTACTATGCAAAAGTATAAACTTTTTTTTTTTTTTTGCTTTTTTGGAGACAGGGTCTCGCTTTGTAGTTCAGGCTGGCCCTGAGCTCACTATGGTGCCCAGGCAAGCCACCGCGAACTCAGCAATCCTCCTGTCTCTGCCTCCCGAGTGCTGGGATTACAGGCGTGAGCCACCACGCCCAGCATTATATGTGGTAACCGGGGATCGAACTCAGGTCCTT
>PVIC010041340.1:0-16254 GCA_004025085.1 Thryonomys swinderianus
GGTGGGTTGACCTGTCAGAGGGCTCTTAGCCAAATCTCCTTGTGGCTTGGGGTGGGAACATCTTGTGCCGCCCCTTCCCGCAGCCACAAGTGAGCTGGGCATTTACAGAGCGGGCTGTTCGGGACACAGGGGAAGACGGCGATGACTTTGTCTCTCGGCTGGCAGCTTGCAATTTGGAAACTCGCAGGCCTGTGAGCAGGCTCAGTAGGACCGATTCAAGTTGACCGTTTCATTGTTTTAATTATGCCCCATATTGATAAGTTCACGTACTAGAAGAGTTACCGAAGAGTAGCTACTCCTTCAGTTAGCCTGGAGAGGGGAACCTGGGGACATAATGGAAGAAGAATATTACGGAGAGCAAGGCTGAGATTCAGTGTGGCTTTTGCATGTGCTTCCTGGAGAGGGGAAAGGCAGCCATTTGAACTTCTGAAAAATGAAATGAAGGGACGGTGTTCTTTGTTGTTGGTGTCCAGGGCAGGGAGCCTGCTGGGTGTCGGCCTCGGCCCAGAGAATGGAGCGCAAATTGAACTTGGCAAGCAAGTGACTCCGAGATCTGCAATTCTGACTGACCCTCGAGTGAAAGGTCTTACTTACCTAACAGAAAAAAAAATACAATTTAAATTTTAGAGTTGGGTTGCAACAATATAATCATAACCCAAACACTGTTAGTATCATGGGTACTCACTGTTATTTCACAAGATGCAAGAGAAATTAAGCAACTTCCCAAGGGCCACACGGCTGAGAGATGACCAAACTTCAGAGGAGTCCTTTCGTGGGTGTAGATTCATCCGAATGCGTAATAAGTCTGGTCCAAATGTCCCCTTGAAAATAAACAGGGCCCCATCCCATTTATTTATCTCCCCAGGAAAATGTCAAATTATTTTCCTCACTCTAATGGGTAATGTACACAGTGGACTACTGAAGAAACTCGGTAATGGACGGCTTTAGAGGGTTTATTCTCAGTGCAAATCCCTTGACTCCAAAGCGTCTTGGAACAGGACCACAGATGGGCTCACACGGTATCTCAGAACCTCTTCAGCTCGTGCAGTGAAAATGTGCAGAACATGTTTAACACAGACACAGCTCTTCCCTGCACTCCGTTCGGTCTGCCTGGGAGCCTCAGATAAATATTTCCTCGGCTAGCTTGTCCTTTCACTTTCTCTCTGAGTAGCATGACTGTACTTACTTTCGATAATGGCTGTTTTCTCAGGAGAAAGAGGAGTCTCCTGGAGTTTGGCGGATATTCTGGGTTTTTGTCATTGATCATCTATGGATAAATAGTAACATCTGGAGATAAAAAACAGTTGTTGAACATGATTTTGTCAGCAAAGAGTGCGTGTCATGGGGATCTCCCAGATCTGTCCCAAGCCAGACACAATGACAGAGAGACTAACAACACAGAAATAAAGCATATTTGATAAAAGAAAATACCAACTGGAATCAAAAGACCAATCATTTTAAGATATACAATTGAGTCATGAGAGACACTTTAGTGACTGATACTCAAAAATGAGAAAGAAAAATATAACAATGTTACCATGCCCCCACTGTAATTAGGTATTTTTTTCAGATATTTATTGGTACATTTTATATACAGCTCACAGTCACAGACATTGGGGAATCTGTACCAGTATATGACACAAGTTAATTCTTATTGTTTTACCCACAACCCTACCCACCCATAACCCCTCAACCCTTATATACATGCTCTTTCATTTTCTTTCCAAATCATATTTATTCTTTCCCCTCATTACGCTCCCACACAAAATTCCCTTTGGAAATTTCCTTACAAAAGTATCATACATTCTAGAACTCATTTACATCTACAGGTTCTCATAGCAGAGCATCATTAGGTATATTAAAATAAATTCCCCTAATGTTAATCTAAGAGCTGAAGGGAAAAATACTTTAGACATTATTGGCATATGAAGGGAGTGATTATGCCCCCAAAATCCTTTTTAAAATGGTCTGAACCCCTACCCTTGAGAGTAGCATTATGTATTCACACAATTAATCATGGTGGTAATGGCCTCCCCATCTGACCCAAAATGACAAAATAAAAGTGGTGGACAAAGGGATATATACTGGGCTATATATCCCTATATATCTGAACTTCAAGATTATCTAAAAGATGGACCCCAAAGAGAAAAACACCAAGTACAATAAGAAATATTTTTGTAGGTAGAAATCAGCAGCACCTGCACATATTGCTTTTATCCACGTGGACATGAAAATATTATCAGCCAGAATAGTAGTGATCCAACAAGATGCACAGAAAAAATGTGTCCCATCTTATCATGACCAAAACAGTTATTAAATAGATACATAGTAGTTGATACAGAATCCATGTTTATGTTTTACCAGTATTAGCTAAATTTGTCCAAAAATCGACTAGGAAATAATTAGGTCTTGTTCCTGTGCTGTGTCTTCTAACTCAGTTCACAAGTCTCACGATCTTTAGGATCTCACTGCCCTCAATCCCTCGAAAATGCACAACTGTTGTGAGTGTTTGCACCCTGAACACCCACGTAGAAGGAGAAAAAGAAAGCTCTCTCCCCCCCGCAGAATAACCACACCTAGCAAGACTCCAGCTTGTCGCCTGAAGACTTTAGAAACTAAATTAACAAAGCAAACGCAGAAGAGCAGGCGTGGGAAAGAGCAGCCACGCTCCAGACGTGCTGTGGGGAGGGCGAGAGGGAAGGAGGCGCCTCTGGCCTCGCCCTCCGCCCTCCGGGCCGCGGCGCCCACCGCCCAGGTCTGGAGATGCCGGTCCAGCCGCAGACGGAAGATGCGTCAGCGCATCACTCTTGAGGGAACTAGGGTCGATGAAGTTTGCGTGCCCCGCAATTATTAATTACAGCACCCGAACGGTCTGCGGGGGCCATTTAAAATATTTGGAGGCTGCAGGTGGAGGAAGGCTCAGCAGTAGTTGTTCACTGAAATCTCTTACAGGATTTTTTTTTTTTTAACCTAGTCTGTGATGCAGAACCTGCTGTGCTAAATCATGGACGAAAGGCTTTGGTTGGGAACAGTCAATCACGGTACCTGGGGTAGTGTGTAATGTGCGCGCTCTTGTCAGCGGGAGCAGCCTGCCCCCAGCACAGCCCCCCAGCAGGTTAAATAAATATGATACTATAGACAAACCCTCAGGTTCACACGACTGCATCAATCAGCTGTTGATAAAATACAATCTTCCTTTAATACATGCTGAGAAAGTTATTTAACACTTACAAAACCTATATCCATCTCTTGTCCTTGTCCTTTTTTTTTTTTTTTTTTAAGTCTTCTTGGAAAGTGTAACTCTTTTTAAAGGGCAAGAGGAAGAAGCTGCAAGCGCCTGGGGGTAAAGAAGGGGATTTGTCTGGCTCCAGGGAAACTGAGGCGCGTCTCTCAATGAAGGGAGGAGACAAGGGAAGAGCTGGGGGCTGGAGCGAGGGAGCTGCCCGCAGCGGGGGACGCCGGCCGCACCCCGAGCCCCGCAGCACCTTGCTGAGACCGCGCCCGCCGCCGCGCCCGGGGCGTTTCCAGCCGGTGTTGTTTGAGCCCAGGTCGGCTCTGCGGTTCGCGGCGCGGGCGGCGGAGGAGGGAAACGGAGCCGGCGGGGAGTCCGCTCCCGGGCTGGCAGAGCGGGGCCCGCGGGGCTCGCGGCGGGCGGCCTCGAGGACGCGCGCTGGAGAACTCGGGCGCTCGCAGGGGCCGGCAGACCCGGCCGGGAGGCGAGGGCCCGGCGCGGGCGGCGCAGACGCGAGCAGGCCTGGCGGGGGCGGGGCCGCCCGGGCTCTCCCTTCGTCCAGCCTGGCCTTCCCGGCCTCCCGGGCCCGCGGCACCGGCTCCGGCTCCAGGCCCGCACCGGGCGGGGGCGTCGGTCGCAGAGGGTGGCAAAGCCTCCGACGGCGAGCGCGGCTCCTAACAAGCGCAGGTTAAGGCCTCGTCCAAACCGGGCGCGAGCACCGGAGTGAGGACAGGGTCGCCCGCCGTTCACACACCGCCTTCCCGGCCTGCTGGGGTGACTCAGTCAGTGCAGAGGGCACGTCTGCCAGCACGCGGTGCCCAGGATCCTCCGGGTCCGGGAGGACCGGGCTCGGAGCCGACCCACCCGGGTGCCCCAGTTTGCGATGCCTGGCCACGCCCTCTCCTCAGCCTCAGTTTCCCCAGAGTTCACTCCAGGGGCACTTGAGCAGGTGGCTCCAAGTCCTCAGCCCGAACGTTCTTGGGTCCGGACGACACCCGCTCCCGAGAGGCCGGTGGGCGCCCTGGGGTCAGGTGCCAAGGTGCCCGGGACAGGTGGCGCCCGCGAGGCCCGGGGAGAAGCATCAGCTCCGGCCCTGCCTGGCCACCGATCCCGCCGGGAGGCGGGGAGGCCGGACTCCACGAGCCCGGTCCACTCGGTCCCCTCGGGGTTCCTCAACTTAGCACGGGGTCTCCCCGCCCCGCGGGGCCGGGCTGCGGGCTTGGGAGGCGCGAGCCCCATGACCCCTCCGCGGACTGCACGCTTTCAAGAGCTCTTTACCTGAAACTGACACCGCGAGCCTCTCGGGGCCTGTCGGGGCAGATGGGGCCGAGCGGGGCCTGTCGTCGAGACACGGGGACATTTGTCATGGGTGACCCGACGCCTCGGCCTGGGCGCCCACGCCGGCGCGCGGAGCCCGCGCTAATGTAATAAAGCGCCAGCGCCAAGAGGAAAGGCCTCTCTCGCCCGGGGGGCGCCTCATGCTCGCCGGGTTTTACTGTCAAGGGCTGGTCGAGGCTGTGGCTTCATTTCATATTCCATTAATATTTACAGCAGCTATTGAATTTCCCATTACAAAGTTCACCATACACACTGCTAATATGAAATTTTAATAGTGCTGAGCACATTATGAAAAGTCTGGCCATTAAAAGGGGAGGAGGGCGGATCCCCGGGAGAAGTGGCCCTGGGAAGTCACTGCCGCCGAACCGCTGGAAACACCCCCAGTCGGAAGCTGTACTCATTGGCGACCATTATCATAACGATGGGAAAGAATGGACACTTCATCAGTAGGGGAACCCCGAGAGCAGGGTCGGAGTGGAGACACAGTTACATGCTCAAAGGAGTTTTCAAAGTTGTGCTTGTGCTTCCGGCCTCACCCAGAGGGTGGAGGCGGGCCAGTGAGAGTCTCCGGGCTGTGCTGGGTGCCAGCTGCCCAGTCCTGGAGGGCGTCTCAGGGCAGCGGGACTGCAGGCAGGTGGCTGAGGAGGAGGCCCTTCCGGCCTCTGGCAGTGCCAGCCTTCCGCCCTCGGGGCCCAGAAGCTCCAGAGCTCAGGCTCCGGACCGCACTGGGCAGAGAAGTGGGGGGATCGCCTGTCTCTGAGACGTTTGGCTTTCCAGGCTTGGCACCCCGACTTTAGGGGCATTTTCCCTGCCCAGGGATGAGATTCCCATTGAACTTGAAGAGCTGCTAGACAGGAGGGACCCAAAGGGAGGGAAGAGAAAGAATTTGACCTGGACACTCGGAAGTCCTCCTGCTCAGAAGTCAACCCCGAGGGCGGCAAAGCCAGCAGCTTGGGGCAGGCCCCGCGGGGAGGCGGGTGGTGAGCACAGGGCTGGGGGGCACGGGGCAGTGAGCACAGACAGCGGCCAGCCCCAGTCCTGCCCGCAGGTGCTCGGGAGCCCCCAGCCCTCCCCCTGTGCCCGCCCTGCCCATTTTGGCTGCTGGGACGTTTAACTTCTCGCCCTGGGAAACTCAACTGGTTTCTCCAGCTTCTCGCTTTCTGCCCTCAACCTTGTCCCGCAGCGGCTCGATAAAATCAAAGGAGAGGAGCTTTGTTTTGTTTTGTTTCGGGGGGAACAGGATGTGCTGTGATTTCTCTCCCATCTCCCCTCCTCGCACCGTCCCTTCCCTTCCGCACACTCTGGGGCTGTAAATTAATGACCACACTCAGGGTGCGTCTGCAGAGGCTTAATGAGCTTCCACTTGCGCAACGAGAGGGCAGTTTGTGGATCCTGGACTTACTTCTCAGCTAAAGGGAAATGACAAGACCCAGTAGGTAAAGATGGATGACGTTTCCACGGAAGATCTGGTGTTGGGTTTTTTTTTCCACCCCCTAAGTTTTTAAAATTATGACTATTATTGTTATTCTTCTTTCCCCCCTTTTGTGTGTGCGTTTTGTGAAAGCCCTTAAATGTGTCATGCTTTGTCACATCCTCTGTGTGTGTTTTTTAGAGAACATTTGAATAAAAGGCTCGATGCCAGGTATTGGTGACACAGGGGGTGGAATTTTCAGCCTCTCCACAAAGAGTTGGCCGCCTCTATTTGCATAAGGTCAGCGTAGTGCTTCTGATAGAACTTTACCAGCATCTCTGTCTCTTAGCAACACTCTTGCACCCTTGGTCCCTGCATTAAATTGACTGGTCCCTTCCTTTTCTTCCTTTCATTGCGAGGCTCACAATAAAATGTCACCCTTCCAACCTGTGTCTGTCACCCAGTAGGTCATCGGTATCTCCCCCGGCTCCCTCCCTTCCCCTCTCCTCCTCCTTTCGCTCCACAGCTCCAATTAGACGATGAGATTATTCATTTGGTGGATTCCCAAAACTGTTTCATTTTATGGTGTTAATTAATATTAATACCATTTCTCCCTTTGTTATTAATAAAAAGCCCTCATACACAGAGGCGAGATAAAGGGCAAATTGGCAGCACCTGCCACACAATGGGCCTGGAGAGGGGTAATAAGGCGAGCGGAGAGAGAGGCAGAGGGGTTTGGGTCGCTCTGTCCTCCCTCTTAGCCCACGCAGGGTTGAGTGCAGCACGCCGGCCCCGGGAGGGCTTGGGATAGGCCCCGGCAGCCCCTTGGCTCAGGGGCCAACCGGTGACAGGATCCAGATGCCGATAGGTGGTGTTAATGGAGGGTCACCTTTGGACAATAGCCTCCATCACTTGCCTCCTGGCTCTGCTGTCAGAGGGAGTCATTTCTGACTTCTCCAGCACTCAGGTTTAGGATGGATTCAGTGATGACCTTCACCTTGGCAACAGGGTCTACGAATCTACATCCATCCAAGGGACTAAACCACAATAAATGCAGTCCTTACGATTTTAGCTGGCCTTTCTTTTCTCGTTCATTTTTAAAAGAAGAGACCCCTAAGTGTTCAATGCACTCCTTCCTATTTTATTCTGTCAACAGCTGCTGGCTTACTCAACTCCCCCAGGATAATGGCTGCTTAATTAACACACACACAAAAAAAACTTTTGTCTGAATGCCTGAATGGTTATTGGTGATTTTTATGTCATATCAGTTGGGCAAAATTTTATAGTCTCTGGATAATCTCTAAAGTTTTCCATGCGACTGGCTTCAGGAAAGGAAGGGTCTGTATGCTATCTTTCAGAGTTCACAGAAAATATCTCTTCCCTTTTGACAAGTGTTTGCAGCTAAGGGAAAGCAGCTATCTGTTCATAAAGTTCAAAATTAATTTAAGTAGAGGTAAACAAATGTAACATCCCAAGCTGCTCTGCCTGCAGGGAAAGAGAATCACAGAGAAGCGATGCTGGTGATTTTCTTCCCTTTTTGCTTCTTGGACAGAGCAACTGATCCCTTCTTAGGAGAAAGGTTTGTTTGCTGATACACGACTCATTCCCTTAAGTGAAGCAAATGCTAAGGTAAAGCGGCAGATTCTATCTGATATTTTTTGCAACTTCCTAGATCTGCTTCCTTTGCTCTTCCTCTGGCTTGCATGCCCTGTAATTCTCGCAGTGTATTACCAGATAAATTTGCAGGTAATGGGGTCTGAGAGAAGCAAACGGGGTTACAAGTCAACTAGCTCCCCTTTAATAATTCACGTGTCATATTCCTTCCACTGTGTCAAGTTTGCTAAAGAAGACGGACAGGGGCTGACGGGTGGCAACTTGAGTTCATTGTCCCAAGTCTCAGAAGGAACGGAAAATCGCAAAAGGATTTGCCCCCCTTCTCTTCCCAAAGGGGCTAGAGCACTTCCTTGGAGTGCCTGGGCTCCTCTGTCTTATTTTCCAGAACATTCCCAAGATACCTAGGAGATGTGCAGAAATTGGGGTGCAAAAACCGTCCCAGGGAGTTTCCACTTCCATTTACCCCTCCTGACACTCCTTTTCCCCCTGCACAGTATCTTCCTTCCTACCCACTTCCAAGTGGCAATTTTGTTCGTATTTTTCCCACAAATCAGAATACCTCTGCCAGAGCAGTTTCTCAGATGATGGTTGTTCCTATTTTAACTTCCTTGTAGATGACCTTCTCCCTACAACTGTTTTTCTTTTTTTTGTTGTTGTTGTTGTTTTGTTTTTTTCCCCAGTGCCAAAGCTGCTGACAGCTTCTGGTGACATAAATCTCTATTCTCTCCCTTCTGGGAAGGGTGGGGGTGAAAGTTTGAGATGTGTGACTTGTTTTCTCTTGACAATTTGCTGTTTCCATGAAGAGGAAGAAGACACAGTGCAGAAAAAACAAGGATGTGAAAATCAAAGAAGTTTTCAGCATATTTGAGCTTGATTCTTCAGGATGGGTTGAAATGTTATTAACTTCCAGAGAGGAAGGGGGGGGGACAACGAGGTGAAAATTCTTACCTATTGAGACTCTGCCCAAATGTGGAAGTAAACAGCACTCCAACTACTCTGTTTTTCTACTGCTTGTAACCCTTCTCAGGTTTGGAAGGATTTCAATTTATACAGAACAAGCTAAAGGAGTCATTTCGTTCACAATTTCTCTCTCCCAGTCTTTTCAAAAGAAAAACATTAAAGGGAGTTTGTTGTGTCTTTTTCTTTTTATCACAAGGATTAATATTTTTCCACGTGCTACTTATTTAATGGACATGATCCTGTGGTTTTCCAAACTTTTCTCCTGACTTTGGGCAACTAGAAAATCATTTCAAAAACAGTGGTTTTTGTATCTGTTTAGTTCTGGATTAAAACAAATAACCTGACCTTTCAGGAAACACGATTTTATTTTCAAGGTGCAACAATCACTAGAGGTACATCATTATAGAACAGTAAATAATCTCTCTCATTCCACTTCAGAACTCTGGAAAGTGTCCCTGTTTTCCGGAAGCCTTTCCCACTCACTTCATCCCATTCTTTGACTTTTAAAGTTTTGCAGAAATTCTTGTGTATCAAGGCACCCAGGGTAGATTTTTCAGGTAACAAGAGCTTTCTTCAATTTCCGTCGCAGATTTCAGATGGAGATCTGTGGATACATCTGCTATAAATTGTTGGGGGAAGTTCTGAAAGTTCCTCAGGGAGAAGCTTTATAACCGGGCAGACTCTAGCAGAGGAGAAGACATAGTTTGGAAAGAAATAGGTAATGAAATACTGGGTCTGAGTTGAGGAAACAGGGTTGGGAGCTTCTCCTAGGTTGGACAGAGGAGAGAGGGTATAAAATGTATCCAAGCAATAGCCTATTTGAAACTAATAGAGATGTTTAGGTTGTTACACTTTTATCCAATTGAGCCTCGCAAACCTGAGCTGGCGCAACTTTTCAAACCCAGGGCAGGGGCCGTTTTCCCCTACCTGCATATTTGCAATTTTATCTGCTCCACTCCTTCCTCAAATGCAGATTAAAGGGATTGTTCACACATTTGCAAACTTGTTTAAGGAAGCGGGAAGAGAATCTGCGGTTTATTTTTTAAGTGTGTGCCCAGCGCCAGAAGTATTGCTTGCAGAAAACTTTCCAGTTTGAGTTCGACTGAGCTCAAAGCCTTCAAGGAAACGAAATCTCCATGGAGGCTTGCTTCGGAAAGTGTTCGTTCCGCCTCCAGGCGAGGGATGTGGGGGCGGCCTTGGGACACCCCCACCGTTTCCCCAGGTAACTGTCCTTCCTCCGCTACACCCGCCTTTCCCCTTGGGGCGCTGGTTTTGCCTTCTGCGGGGGCCCCGCACCCCACGCTGGGCCAGGTCCCTCCCGTGGACCCGGCTACCTTGCAGTGGCCAGAGGTGACGGGAAAGGGGACTGAGGAGGAGTCCCCGGGCGTCACCAGCTGCCCAGAGAAATCCCGAGGAGCCGAGGCCGCCCAGGGGACTCGCAGGGACCCCGGGGCCCCAGAGGCCGCGGAAGCAGGTCTTTGGAGCCACGGTGGGTTTTTATCCGCTTTAACTTAGGTGAGCGGAGGGCAACTCCGAGAGAGAATGAAACAAGTCCCAGGCGCGGTCCTGCGGGAAGTGTCGCAGGCTGCGCGCGGATGACCGAAAGCGCGGCGAGGCCAGCGCCGGGCCGGGAGCGGCCGGGTCTCCGGGGCCGAGGCCCCGTCCGGCGTCCCCAGGCCCGGGGCGGGCGGCTGCGTCCCGGCCCCGCGCGCCTCCCCGGGGAAGCCCGCTGGGCTCGGCCGCCCCAGGCGTCTCCGGCGTGTTCGGCTCCGCCCGCGGCTCCTTCCCGCTCCCGAGGGCTCGAGCCTCTCGCACCTCGTCCCAACCGCGACCAAACGCCCTTTCTGTCGGGAGTTAAGGTGCGGAGGGCAGCCGGGCCGGTTCCAGCCGGCAGCCGGGAAGGGGAGCCGCGCGGCGGCCGCCCTTTGTCCGCCTCGGTTTCCCCCGCGGGGCCGGGCCGGGCTGCGACGCCCCGCGGTGCGGCGGCCCCGGAGACCCGGGCGCGCGTTCTCCCGGCCCGAGGAGGCCGGGCCGAGAGGAGCGGGACGGACCGAAGGGAACCCGGGGGGAGAGGCCGAGTCGCGCCCGCAGCGTCCCCGGAGCGTTTCCGAGCTAGGGATCGCACAGGCCGGACGCCTTTCCCGGAGGCCCCGCGGGGCCCGGGGACCCCAGACTCCCGGGTCTCAGTGTCCTCGGCGGGGCGGGGCGGGGCGGGGGGGCGCGGGAGGGAGGAGACGGGGAGGCGCGGGCTAGGCCCCAGGAGCCGGAGCGGAGGCCTCGGCTGCTTTCCTGCCGCTCAGGGCGTTCCCGCCCCAGGTGTTTTACGAGGACCTGGGCGGGCCCCTCAGGGAGACGCTCCTGCGCCTAACCCGACCCCCGGGTTTCCTCGCCCAACCCAGAGCTCTCCTTCCGGGCCCTCCCAAGAGGGAGAGAGCGGAAGATTGCCCCCCCCCCCCGCGCCCCGGAAAGGAAGACAACCCACTCCCTTGATTCCCCGAATGCCACCCTGCCTCCCGAGCCCACCCCAGGCAAGATGGCACCCGCCGGTCCCGCGTGCAGAGACGCTGCGCCTCGCCCCTCCCTCACCTACCCCGTCCCATTTCCCAAGCCCGCTTCCTTCTTTGTGGCCTGCGGAGCTCTAGAGACTTTACTAGGAGCCTCTCAAGACCTGTGGCACGTTGTCTGCTCCAAAAGAAACCTGGAGAGATGGGGCGGATCTCTGCGGGTGACTCCCGCCTGGAAGGGGGGACCTCGGTGTCATGGCTGGGACAAGAGAGAACAGAAAGGTGCCACTTGAGAACGCCAGGTACTTGATACTCCTGCACGTAGAAGATGTGTTCAGGAGGAAAGGAGAGACAGACAGACAGAGAGACAGACAGAGAGAGACAGAGAGAGGGAGGGAGGAAGGGCACCTGTGTCCTCCACATCAGAAGGCGCTAGTCGGACATAATAGGGATACATTCTACACCCAGGAAAATGAAAACAGCAGGTTTTTACCCTCCGACGAAAACAGTGGAGGGGAAACTCGGAGGAGCACAGAAAAATGCCCTTGCGTTTGAGACCTCAAGTTAGGAATACTGTGCTTTGTGGTGAAGGCAGTCCCCCCCCCCCGTCTCTTGTTTTAGCTCTTAAGGTTGATTTATGGATTCCAAGAAAGGACTTGAGGTGGACAGAAAAACAGTGGTAGGTCTCCATCAGTTCAGTAAGGGCCGAAGACTAGGGAAAGGCGAATGTTTCTGTCCCCTTTAATATCCGGAAAAGCCAGACTCTTCTTCCCTCAGGACTCCTACTTTCCTAGAAACCTGGTTCATTTGAAATACTGGTTCGAAATACTTGGGGCCTGTGGGAGAGCCCAGAGGCTGGTAGTTTCCTTCTCCCCAGTTGCCTCACAGATTCTATTCAAAATGAAGCTATTTGAGGACATGTAAAAGCCAGTAAATTTGCCGATGCACAAAAGAAAATGGTGCTTTCTGCCCACTGCCTATTTCCACTCCAAAGTGAATAATGCCCCAGTTACCACCAGGCCTGACTTGATTTATCTTGGTTAATAGGATTAACGTGTCAGCCTCTCTCAAGAATTTCCAAATGTATATCCGGAGTGTCACTGACTCACTGGTGTCTTTTTTCCTTTCTGATGGGCATAATGATGTACCTTTGTCCAGTGGGAACGGGCACATTATCTGTCTCTGGTGAAATAATCCATGTTACAGCCACCTTTGCCAAGACTCCAAGCCAGAACCCAGTCACTATAAAATAATCGTGTCACTACCTCACCAGTTCACTGTCCGGGTTTCATTTATTTTTTGACTGTAATTGAATGGTTGAAAAGCAAAAAATGTAGACAAATTCCAGCTGTACTGAGATCTGTTTCTTCCTCTACTACCTCGGCCCATCATTAGATACTTTCCCTCTCTGTGCGGGAGGTCAGAGTTTATAAATATAAATTGCATTTTGCATTACTTCTAGATGAGTGAAGCTGTCAAAGCAATAATATGAGCTTTCAGTCCCACATTCTACCACTTCTTTCCCATTTTTTGGCCAGGAGGTCATGTGCAAATTGGACGTGACAACCCAGAAGACATGTCCAACAGACTCGTATTGTTACCCAGCCCAGCCGCCAGGCTCCTAACAACATTAAACCCACATTAGTCCTCAGCCTCCGCCAGGCAAGAGCTCTAAACACAAGGCCCAAGCTTCTCAGAAAGTTCCCTTCGTTGGTACTATTTCATTGAAAAGTAGTAGGCAGCTCTGACCTACGCTATTTGTCACTCAAGGTTCATGAGGATGTCATATTGAAAAGATCAGGGCAGTATCTAAATAGGACAAAAAACAAGGTAAAGTGCCAAAGAGCCTTCTAAAACACACACACACACACACACACACACAAACGTGGCAGGATATACTTAATTCTATTCAGATAGATATAGATAGATAGACACACAGACAGACAGACAGACAGATAGACAGACAGAGAGATAGCTTCAAGGATCCAGTAATGATGTGGTTAGAAATAACTGGTTATTCTAAAAATGAAGCCACTTGGAAATTATGGACTGACCTTGTACTCTTATTAGCAAGTTCTTCACAGTGTTGTTTTGGAAATTCAGTTGTGTGGCAAAAAATAAAAACAAGTTCTAGAAGCTTATTATCAGCATCACTACATGTTTTTGGTAGTCTTCAAACTACACTGAGAGGATCAAAACTTTCATCAATTTTGAGGGAGCTGACTGGTACGGAGGACTGGTGATTGTCTATGGATGTGACCCATTCATGTCTTGCCCAGATTGCAGTTAATGGAGAACTGTTGTTCTCTGACAGGGTGTTTGATGGTTTCTCAGAATTGAGTGGCTGTTTTCATTCCTGTTCCAAATGGACAGGTGTCTACATCAGAATTGGCAACCTGGTTGGCAGACTCAAAGAGTGGCCAACGAGCAAATTGTTTATGGAGAATAACTTCCCTCCCTCCCAAGATGGCAGTGCACACGTGTGAGTGCTGGCAGCGGAGGGGGGGCAGCGAGGCTGGAGGCAGAGAGATTGATACAGGTCCGCAGACCACAGAGGGGCAGGAGCCCTTTGTTCCAAGTGGCGCCATATGCAAGGACACCTCTTGGGGAGCTCATGGTGTGTGTCATCACTCAGTGTTCTGGGTGTGCAAACCAGAGTGACTGTATCTTCCTTAGTGTACTCATAGGAGCCTCAACAAATGCAGTAAGTGAAACCAGAGGTCTTTTGCACTTTGTTAAATCAACAATTGTTTAAGTGTCCTTTTCATCCATTTGAGGAACCTGAATGTGTTTACATCCTGAACGCAAAAAGTGGTGAACTGTAAGAACCACATCTGTGAATCCAAAGCAGGAAGGGTCCTTCTCATCCTCAGTGAATAGTCACATTTTATCACACAATACCTAAGGGTGACCAGCAGATACATCAAAGTATTCGACTCTCCTTTCACTTTTGCACATAATCCTTACAGTCTAGTTATGCATGCTGATTTTTATTCACTGGGTGTTATTAAAAAGCAATGAACAACACATATGTTTAAGGAAAAAAAACACATAAGATGCCAGCATCTGATATCCTTTTAATTTCTAGCCTTGACTTTCACAAGTATTAAATTTGTTTTAAGTTTTAGAAAAGGTTCATCATAAAAATAGCAAAATAACTGAAGTAGGAAACTGAAGCAGGCATTATGGTTGAAAAGGAGATTAACATTGAATTTTGGGCAAGTTTTCCTACTTATCTGAAATCAGTATGAATGTCTAATTTTTCAAAAAAAATAATTTTAATCTTCCAGTCACAGAAAGATTTTGTGGTTTTTCTGCTTTGTCTTAATGTTTCTTGTCTCACCTCTAACTTTTCAATTTACTTTTACGAATGGCAGTAATGAAAACAAATTGTCTTAGAGGGGGGTTACCTCGTGCACTTCTGTATAACTCATTCTCCCACCTGGGGCACTTCACTAACTCTCTAGACTCCAGTTTCTTCACGTGGAACACGGGGATATAAATAGCTCTTAGTTTGGTAATTTGTTTGAAAATTCCTAAAATACTATGTTTCATACATTTCCGGAGCAGAATAAATTCTCCTAGTTTAGTAACACTATTGCTACTTCTGCTGCTTCTGCTGCTGCTGCTTCTGCTGCTTCTGCTGCAGCTGCTGCTGCTGCTGCTGCTGCTGCTGCTGCTGCTGCTTCTGCTGCTGCTGCAGCTGCTGCACCTGAAGACGATGATAATAATGTGACCTATCTAGACGCCGATGCTATCATCCCGATCTGTGAATAGAGATAACAACTATGCCTCCCCATACTCTAGGGCAGGACTAGGGACAACACAAGTGTGAGCCTAACAGGAGGAATGAGTGATTGAAGCAAGACTCTACTGAGTATAGAGGCCTGGGTCATTCTCTAATATTGCCAGATTTTAAAATTATACCAAGAGTGGAAGAAGTATTGAGGTTAAGTAAAATGTACAAAGCACTTGGCATGGCGATGGAGATACACCTTTGGTAAATGAGTGAAGTCTTCCTTTTGGGAAGGAAATCTAATCCTTGAGGGTTCTAGCTGGCAGTTTCTGATGTCTGGATCTGGAGGTTTAGTTGATTAGATGATGCTATGATTGGAGCCGAAGTTGAAAATGAGGCCCAGTTACTTTGCTTTGTCTTATGACAGTAGCTCCTTCTTCAGTCTCACATGAATTCAGGCCTCTGTGTGGTTGTGAGAAACCTCAGCGGGAGGAGCTGGACCTGTGCAGCCCAAACGGACCTCACCTCAGGAGAAAACGCATGCTACGTTCTTCCAGAGATGAGTCATGGAATCCGCAGGAGAAAGAGAGTCGGCTAGAGCATATTGTTTACTTACTGATATTATTAATTCACTACTAATAGAAATAGGATCAAAACTTTCTGGACTCTGGATCTCGGAATAAACTCTGGAACCTTTTAAAGAGTCATTGTTCGGACTTCCTGAGCGCAGCCACCTCCAGCATGACCTGTTTTGATAGAAAAAACAGGCTGTTCAGATCACCCTCAATTGCATGCCATTTAGGGCCAGTATGTGTCCATGTTCCTAATCTATTAACACTGGCCAGCAATATCTAAAACATCTGATGTCTTCAGTTCAACAAAAATAGCCAAGAAGAATTGGGTTTATTCCATTCTCTCGAAACATGACTATCTCACTCTGTCAAAGAAAATTGGATTTGGTGAGAATCGAAAAGTAGGCAAAGAGGAGTAACTCTTGGACTCAGTCACCACTGAGGACCTGCACAGCCCAGTGTTTGGCATTTGCCTGTCGTCCGCTTCTGCGACCCTGCAGAGCAGCTCAAATGACAGGCTCGCAGATGGAGGCCTTGTATGATTAATGGTGACTGCCGGCCTGTGGTGAAGATGCGGGCAATGGTGGTGGATACAAGCGGGTCCTTTTGTGCTTTGGGCTTAGTAGTCTTTCCAAGGTTTGAGGAGGATCAGGAAGAAGTCCAGCCCCCTCCTTGGCTGGAAAATCTGAAGGTATCCTTCCTCCCTTCTTGAGAATCACTCGCCAAGACCAAGTCTTCACTTCGAAGCCAGGTCACCTTCCTGACGACCCATCCATCGAAACTGCATTCACTCCCCGCCCCTCCTCGGACTCCCTCTCCGCCCCTCCCCCTTCTCCTTTTGTACACCTACCTTTTCTTTTTTTTTTTTTTTTTTTTTTTTTTTTTTT